>APFE030731957.1:4568-22305 GCA_000404065.3 Pinus taeda | reverse complement strand
GAGTCTAAAATTCATAGTAGCAGATCTAGTACCTGTTTTGATTTTTCTTTTATTTTTCCTTAGTTCCCTCGAACAGTGTGTTTAATCGGCTGACAATCGTGCCGAATAGTGCAAATTGTAGAGGAACAGTCATGCCAACTAGCCTCTGGTGCTTGTTGTCAGTTAGACAGTCGCACTAATGCCTGTAAGTGAAGATTAGGGCTTGACCCAAATTTTGGCCAATGTGTTCTGCTCTTGTGATTTTGACCCCGTAAGCCTTTTAGGTCATCTTCTCCCTGACTAGAAATCTTCATTTAGCTTACTTTCTGTGCTTGATTGGTTTATCCCACCCTCTAATGTGTTAAATCTAGCCCTGTGTGAAGTTATTTTTTATTTTTTCTTTGAATCCTTCGATGAGCGCTAGTTGTTAGTTAGGCAATCACATTGATTAGCCATCAATGCCAGTTGTAATACTGGTCAGTCATGCCAGTCATGTTGATCGGTGCTAGTTGTAGTACTATTCATTCATGCCAGTCTCAGGGGTAAGAAAAAATCAGAATTTATCCCATTCCAGGGTCAATGTGTCTCGACCCTTAGACTCTCTTCTTCCTCCCAGAAGTCACTAGGATGCTTTGTTTTCAATTGAATGAGTAAAAGAGTCTGATTTGTTCTCTTATTTTGAGTGTCTCTTTTCTCTTTCCAAGCATAGATTACATTGCTTGGTTTGGCGATTGAAGCATTTATGTGTTTGGTTTGTTCGATTTAGGGAAGTAGTTGCTTTTAGTTTCATTTATAATTCTTTGGATTTGATTGATGCTTGTTTGATCGGAATTGTGAAAATTTTCATTAAAGTCCTTTATGTGAAAGATTCATTTTGCATTTTATGAAAATAAGAATATCATTCTAGTTTACTTAAGCAAAAATATTGCATTAGTAGCGTTATTGAGAAGCTAGAATTGCGTCATCATAAGCATTGGAAATGAAATGAAACTTCTTTTGTTGTTGTAAGAAGATTAAGTGCATTTAAGAGATTTATTAGTGAAATATTTCATTCTTTGATTGTTTCATTGGTTGTGTGCTCTCCATCTCTCAATTAGTGATAACTTTCATCGAAGACAAAGATCTCTTTTCTCATATAGCTACATATAGGAGTTTTCAGATGACAACGGTAGGGCATTGTAATTGAAACCTAATTCAACATCAACCGTTAAAATTGATTGAATTAACCTAAGGAAGCATTGAAACTTAACACTCACATTTAGTGGTCTAGGCTAGAGACGTGTTCTAACGTCTTTAAACCTAGCATATGTCATTAGCTTCGGCATTAGACAACGCTAGTACAGATTTGTGCTCCCCGTATAGTCGAGTATATAACGGGAGACCCCTCTATGCTACAATCCTTTATCCATAGGAAGCCGAGTCAGTCGCCTTGCAAATGTGGTACATTGAACACAACATTCGGGGAGATTGCCTGCCCATACTTCTCGGTTTGCTAGGAGATATTCTACAATTCACAGTTGCCTAGTAATCCTTTTTACCTAGACCATCTAGAGCAGTCATTTTTTTATCTTTACTGAATCTTCAAATTTGAAAAGATCATCGAGAAATTGTCCCTTTGAGATCATTAACTTCGAAAACGACTAGAGTCACCATTTTCCCTTTTCTTGACTCTTAACATATGAAAAGGCAAAGATTTGTTTCAGTATCTTAAAATTAACTTCCCACGAAATTTCCTGGTTAAAGCTATCTTCCTTAGTGATTCTTTAGGGTCGTTTCCAATGGAAACATTTCCAGAGTCTACCAGTCAAGGATTCCCCTTGGATGGGAATCCTGGTCCTTTTCCTTCTTTTGGAAATGTTGGTGCTCCTTATATGGAAACATTGTCCCTCCCTGGGTTAACCATTGGTTTACATATCTGGTTGCTTTTAACCTCGGTGGTCCCAAGCATCCCGACTCCTGTCCAAACATCTCCTTCATTCGAATCATGTCACGATGATTCTAAGGTTGACACCTCGCCTTCTTCCCCCATTTCTTCATCTTCCTCTTCTACTTCGTCTGGTGAAGGTTTGAAATCTAGTAGCTAGGAGGCTAAGAAGAAGAAGAAGAAGAAGTTAGATAAATGAGAGGCCAACCGTGTAGCTATTACGCCAAATGCACCTCCCGTCGACAAACCTTATTATCCTATGCGAAAGGTAAAATTCCCTGGCAGGCTATGTAAGGGTGACCATCACCTTCGAGACTGTTCTGGCATTCCTAGAGTCTTAGAGGTATGATCTCAAGACCTAGATCGACCATGCCCATCGACCTATGGAGATCATGTCGATGTTGTATCCTCGATTAGCGATGGTAAGAAGAAAGGGAAGATTATATTCCCCTATAGGTTATGTGAAGGAGAGCATCTTCTTCACCTTTGTCCACTTATGGGTAAAGCTTCCAAAGTTTTGGAAAACCTTACAGCTCCTCAACCCCAACTTCCTATTGGTTATCAGGGACTTTCTTCTAACCCTCTCCCAATTAGTAAAGAGATTGAATTGAATTTATCTCTTGTTGGTTCTGCTCTTCTTGAGCCAGACTCTCTGTTGTTTGTTCTTGACCAACCATTGGTTGAAAAGAGTGTCAACTTGGTTTCGCCACCAGTTGCTCACTCTATTCCAAAATAGAGTGGTGGTCATACTGCTCATGTTCTTCTAGTTTCCTTATATTCTCATGAATCGAAGAGTGACCCTCCCATCCTAATTTTCAGGAGAGTCCTTCTCCTATTCCTGTATAGCATGGGGGCAATCATATGCTGCCCCCACCAAGTAGTTATGTCGTCTCTTTCAATTGGGGTCCATTGACTGCTTTCCACCTCCCATCTTATCTGCCTTCCTAGATCACAGTACAAGCCTATAATATGGTAGTACCTGGCACTATATTGGATGAATGTGTGTCTATTAGCATCATGTCTTCCATTACTTGGGAAGCTTTGGGTTCCCCGTAGCTTGTGCCTATCACCCAGAATCTGTTGGCTTTCAATGGAGGAATCAATCAACCTTTAGGAATCCTTCCGAAGTTCCCTATTACTTTGGGAGGAAAGATCATCTATATAGACGTGATGGTAGTCCAAGGACCCTTAGATTTCAATCTTCTCCTTGGACTATGTTTATGTCATCGGAGCTCTTGTTTCTTCGCTTTTCCATGTTGTTTGTTTCCTGCATGAAGGGATAATAGTGACCATTGATCAATTTTGATTCATTGGTCACCAAGCACCTCCTTTGCAACCATCATCCCCTATAGGCTCTTGTTTGCAAGCAGTACCTTGCCCACCACAGGTTAATTATGTGGCTACCTGTTCCATCTCCACATCTATTGATGATCACGCAGATGGTATAGTACATTACGTACTGGGGGCATTGGAACCCAATTTGTCTTTGATACCAAATGACATGTATTCCTCCCAGAGCATGGTTCTTCCATCTAATGAATACCTTTTGAGATGCATGTTCTTGTATGGTCCATGAACAAATGAACGAGGATAGTTCTTTTTCTTGTGTCAACCTCGCTAAAAAATGAAACAACGTGCGAGGATAGTTTGTTCTTGTACCAACCTCATTAAAAAATGAAACAACATGTGGAGCATAGTTCCTTGTCTTGAGTCAAGCTCGTTAAAAAATGAAACAAAGGTCCTGACGATAGTTCCTGGTCTTGTGTCGACCTCGTGAAAAAATGAAACAAGGGATGTGGAGCATAGTTCTTTGTCTTGTGTCAAGCTCGTTAAAAAATGAAACAATAGTCTTGAGGATAGTTCTTTTACTATGTCAGCTTCATTAAAAAATGAAACAACTCCCTTTTCCAAATCGAGTCTTTGATTAAGATCTCGTAAAATCCCAGTCAAGTCTTTCCAAGATCTCGAAAGTGAACCTTCATTCTATCCATCCCGTTGATTGAAATGAAGCTTGGGGTGCATGTACTTCGATTGAGTCATTATGCTGGGGGCATGCAAACTTATTCAAGCATAGTTTCTTGTTTCAAGCTTGTGTAAACATGAAACCAAATCCAAGAAAAGTTCTCCATGGTTCAAGCTTGTGTAAAAATGAATCCATGCCTAATTTAAATTTTGTGATTATCGTTTTTATCAGCTAATTTCTACTAGATGAGCCTTGGTTGTTCATTCTATCGCCACCATCTCTTTGGCTGATCATATGCTTTCACTTGATTGTTTTTCCTTTTCCCGAGGAACCGCAACAATGAGTGGTTTTGTTAGCCAGCCTCTTGATCATTACATGTTTTGAGTAGTTCCACCATAACTGGAACCAGTTGCTACCCTTTATACCACTCATTCCTTGTTATGAAACCAACTCAAGAAAATATAGAAAAGATATATCAACGCCTTAGAATTCAGCCTCTTCGAGGGGGCAACCTCATTTACATTACATAAATGAACAATTCTTGGCTGATTCAAATGACAAAACCTCCTTTCTATATATATAGGAGTCTAAGGAGTCACAATATAACCCAGCCGACCTAACAATAATAATATAAAGCCACAAAAATAATAATAGAGGGATTCTATGGGGCACAACAATAACAATATGGGGACAATAGGGGAACAACAATATTAATAAGGGATACAACTACAATAGTAATGGGGTAATCGTTAGTATTATAGGGACCCAACAATGGTGGTTGTGACCACAACACAAATGCAACCAAACTTTGTCACCCACCTGAAATTTGTGTGGCACCCGATGTTGATCATGTCGTTGCTTGTACTTGGAATTTGATTTCTCAAGAATGTCATGGACCTACTGGCGAATATGTTGGATGTGCTCAATGAAGTTGCTTGCCTTATCTGTTTTGGACTGGACATGAGCCAAATCTGCATGAGTACTTGCAAATGGAATGGCCACATCAATGGGACATAGTGGTTGGAATCCCAAGCCCACCTGAAAAGGGCTGTGGCCAATTGAGCTATGCAGAGCCCGGTTGTAGTTGTGCTCAACATAGGGGAGGCTCACGTCCCATGTGCATGGATGCTTTGAGTTGTACATGCGTAGAATGTTTACGATCATCCTGTTGACAACCTCTATCTACCCATCAGTTTGAGGATGGAAGGTTGTGGACTTAGTGAGCTTGGTGCCCAACATCGACCAGAGACTAGACCAAAATGTATTGAAGAACCTGCTGTCCCGATCTGAGATGATAGACTGTGGGATCCCAAAGTGTATCCACATTCATTCAAATAAGAGTTTAGCAGTGGCTTCTGCTATGGTATTCTTCTTGCAGGTCACCATAATGGCCATCTTCGAGAACTCGTCGACGACTACAAAAACACAGTCGTTTCCATGCTTACTGGAAGGAAGGCCTGACATGTAATCCATGGTTATGGATTCCCAAGGTCAACTCGGGGTAGGCAGGGGGGTATAGAGGCCTTACTTCTTGATGGTTGGTTTGGAAATGGCGCAGGAAGTGCATGATCTGTTGTAATTCTTGACATCTTGTCGAAGATTTGGCCAATAGAAATACTTCTGCAGTACTGCCACCATTTTCTCGACCCCAACATGCCCAACAACCCAACTATAGTGTGCTTCCCAAATCATCATGGCATGCTCACTTGAAGGAACACAAAGGTGACCCATGTGGCATAACAAGGCATCCTGCAGGTGAAAATCTGGAACATGCTGACCCTCCAAGAGTGTCTGGTATGTGTGGTCGAATTCTGGGTCGCTTCTGTAGAGAAGTGCCTAATCAGAAGTCTCCTGCCCGCAAGAGTTGAACATGGTGGTTAATGCCATGATCAGTGGTCGACTAAGGCAATCTGCAACATTATTGGTGCTACCCTTGTTATACTTGATATTCAAATGGAACTGTTGTAGGTATGTGGACCACTTCTGATGGCAATCATTCTGCAATTTCCCTTGGGTCTGTATGAATTCCAGGGGTCGGTGGTCTGTGTGGATGACTGTTTCCTTCTCCAAAATGTAATGCTTCCATTATCGGCAGACCTGCACAATGGAATACATCTCTTTGTCATAAGTGGGATACTTCTGGACTGTGTCTGAAACTGTCTCACTGTGATATGCCACTGGATGCCCGTGTTGAGTAAGGACTGCCCCAATAGCATAGTCAGAGGCATCTATCTCAACCTCAAATGGTTGTTGCAAGTCTGGTAATGCGAGCATTGGTGTCGAGAAGAGGCGATCTTTCAACTCTGTAAATGTCTTTTGTTGAGATATAGACCAAAAGAATTTTTCTTTCGCTCCTCGCTTGGTGACTTGACTCAAGGGCCAAGTGATATGAGAAAATCCCAACATGAACCTATGGTAGAAGTTGGCAAGACCTAGAAAGTTACGAAGCTCTGTCAGAGTGGTTGGAGATGGCCAATCCTGAATGACTTGGATCTTGGTTGGATCCACATGAACCCCCTGTTCATAAATAATGTATCCCAGATACTGAACCTGGGTCATGCCAAAAGTGCATTTCTCCAAATTGGCACATAACTTGTGTTGCCGCAATGTTTGGAGAACCTGTCGGATGTGGTGGAGGTGTTGTTCCCAACTCTAGTTGAAGATTAGGATGTCATCCAAGTATACCACTACAAATGAGTTGGTGAATGGCTGCAATATGTCATCCATTAGCCTCATGAAGGTTGTAGGAGCATCCGTCAATCCAAAAGGCATAACCAACCATTCGAAAAGGCCCTCCTTGGCTTTGAAGGCAGTCTTCCACACATTAGAGGGTTCGATTGGTACCTGGTGATATCCTGACTTCAAATCAATCTTGCTGAAATATTTTGCCCACTTCAGTTGGTCCAAGAGGTCAACAATCCATGGGGTCAGGTACCTATTACAGACAGTGATCTTGTTCAACACCTGATAGTCAATACCAAGTCTCCAAGTCCCATCCGTCTTCTATACCAACATGATCAAGCTCCCGCAGGGCGATGAACTCAGACGGATGTGACCTTTCTGCAACAGCTCCTGAATCTGGCTCTTAATTTCATCTTTCTCCAGAACGGAGCATTGATAGATTGACCCATTGGGCAATGGTGCACCTGGGGTTAGATCGATTGAGTGCTTGACCTTACAGTGCAGAGGAATCCCTGTGGGGGAGGTGAAGATGTCCTCGTACTCCTTCATGACCTTGTCCATCTATAGTTGTTGTGTGGAGTGGCCCTGTCTGGAGGTTGTGGCCACTGTCTTCTTCTTTCTTTGAGGGCGTATCATCAAGAAAACAAATTTCCCAGTTTTGGAAATGAGCTTACTGTATTGTTTTGCAGTAACCAAAGAGATGGCGGTAGGCGGTGCTACCTCCGGTATCCGGTACAACTTATTTCCCAAAGTAACAATAACAACATGGGGCCTTGATTTATACACAGCATGTCAATTCCACAATTATGGTTTTCCCAATAATACATCACAAACTTCAAGGGGAGAAATGTCACACAATACCTCATCCATGAAGGGCTTGATGTTGTATGGAAAGCGACACTGTTGGCTCACGCGAAGATCCCGTCCTTGGTGAAGTCACCTGATGGTGTACGGTTGTGGATGTGTTGTGGCCAATAAGCCCAACCGCTTCATGACCTCTGCTGAAATGAGGTTCTTCTGGCTCCTGCTATCGACAATGAACTATATCGGGGAGCCCTTTACCCACATCTGGGAGTGGAAGAGACACTCCTCCTCCTTTGGATCTTCGGGTTCCTCCTTCTGGATCTTCATGGTGGCAACGGTGACATTGTGCTCCGCATCGATAATCTGCTTCCCTTTGTCATTTCCCTTTTCAGGTTCTGACTCAGAGTCAAAACATGCATCCGATTTTGAAACCTTTAGCTCAGCCACCAGTGACTGCTTGGCCTGACACTCACTTGTGTTGTGAGTGGAGCTCTTATGGAACTCACACCACTTTCCTATGTTCTTTTTCGGCTTCACAGTGTTGTTCTTTGCTTGTAGCTTTAGTGGGTTGTCTTGGGCTGCCCTGCCTTGGCTTTGTCCTTTGTTCTGCGGTTTGGGGGCACCTTTCCCTTGCTTCGGATTCACAGATCCAAAGTCTCGCTTCTTCTGTTTAAACTTTTGCTCGACCTTGACGACATATCGGTATGTCATGCCGAGCGAGGAGATGTTCAAGAATTCTATTTCTTCCTCAATGTACTTGTGCAGGAAACCATGGTATTTGAGTACCAAATGCTGCTCTGAATCCTTGATACCAAACTTTGTGCGAAGGGTATGGAAAATATTGGTAAACTCTAGCACGTCTTGGTCCCTTCCCTACCGCAGCATGGTCCATTTTATGTATTGATCCACATAGATTCTAATAGGGTAGTACTGCTCCTTGATGGCATCTCAGAATGAATTCCAAGTGGGCGCGGCTGAAAATAGTGAGTTTGTACTTTCATCCTTTTTCTCGTAGTAGGTCTCCCACCAGTATTTGACGTGGGGGACCACTTTGAGAAGAGCGAAAATAATCTTTTCCTGGATTTAAGACTTCTGTTGTTTAAATCTTTTGATTTAGTTTCCGAAGAATCCACAGTAAGAACCGTTTTCTACCAACGTTTCAAATCCCAACCGGGATCCATCATTAGGGCTTCTTGAATGCTTGATAGAAGAAGAGCTAATTTAAGAGATTAAACAGTAATGAGGAGAGAATTTTGAGAAGAATGTTGGCTATCCTTTTGAATAATTTTGATTTATTAATGATGAGAGTAAATTGAGATGAATGCATGTTTTCTTTTTAATAATTTTTGATTAATTTATTGATGAGCTAATTTAATTAATATAAATTATTATTATGTTGATCATTATCATAATTAGTATTAATTAATTAATTATAATATTATTAATAATTAGTTACTTTTATTTCTAATAATTATTATTAGTATCCATTGTTTAATATTATTATTATAAATAATCATAATATATAATTAATAATAATAAATAATATATATTAATTAATATGATCATAATTAATATTAATAATATAATCCTAGTATAATGTATTATAATATATTAATAATTAGTTATTTTTAATCTAAGATAATAATTATTATTAATATTAAGGGTTAATATTATCATTAATAATAATTATTATTATTAATTAAATATCCCACCATCACCCACCCCAAAAATTTGGTGTTTTAAACACCCTTTCTATCAGGGCCCTTTGAATTTTTGACTCTGAACATTTGAATGACGAAAAGAAGCATTTAGTCTCAACCTTTAAGAGTATAAGCTACAAAGGAAATGAGATTAAAAGAGCAATAGACAAAGCCGAGAGAAGGATGTTATCCCATGAACCTAAGGCCCAAGATCAACCTCAGTGTGGTAGGGCTTTTCTACCTTATATTCATGGAGTTACATATAAGATTGCCAAAATCCTGAGGAAGAAAAACATAAACACGCAATTCTCAGCACCTGGAACTATTAGGCAAGGTATAAGATCTATCAAAGGCAATATCGATAGACATCAACTTAAGGGAGTCTATAAAATAGATTGCCCGTGTGGAAAAAGCTACAGTGGTGAAACAGGTCGCTCCCTGCAGACGAGACTCAAGGAAAATGGAGCTGATATTAGGAATGAAAGATCTCGTACTTCAGCCCTGGCAGAACACTCCTCAAAAACTAAGCACCATCTCTGCTTGGAAAACGCCTCAATTATCGCTAGGGAAGAACAACAACATAAGCGAAAGATTAGAGAAGCTCTTGAAATTATCAAGCATCCGCATAATCTAAACAGAGACAATGTATGGAGATTAGTGGAAGTTGGCTTCCCCTAATCAAAGAAATTAGGGCCACCAATACTTCCCAGGTTTAGTATTTAGTGGTAGAATTACCTCTCCCTTTCTATTCCTAGTAGTTAGTAGCCTCACTTTAATAATTTAGGTATAATAATAATAATAATTAGTTCATAATTAAACATTTACAATAGTTATTATGATAATAGCTTTCACTATTATCATTAACTATTATTATAAATCAGGATTATTAAGTATTAATTAAAATCTATTAATTAGTTAAAATATTTTAATTATTAATTTTAATTATTAGGTCCTGATATTAATTATCAATTAATAATACTAATTAATTATTATTACTAATTATTTATTATTAATTATTTATATTGACTCTTAATATTATAATATAAAATTTTAATACATAATTATTAATAATATAATAATATTAACAATTAATATTAATAATAATTATTATCTTAGATTAAAAATAGCTAATTATTAATAATTATTATAATACATTATACTAGGATTATATTATTAATATTAATTATGATTCAATATTAATAATATTAATATTATTTATTATTATTAATTATAATAATTATGATTATTATTAATAATAATATTAACAATGGATACTAATAATAATTTTAGAATAAAGTAACTATTATTAATAATATTATAATTAATACTAATTATGATAATGATCAACATAATAATAATTTATATTAATTAAATTAGCTCATCAATAAATTAATAAAAAATTATTAAAAAGAAAACCGACATTCATCTCAATTTACTGTCATCATTAATAAATCAAAATTATTCAAAAGGATAGCCGACATTCTTCTCAAAATTCTCTCCTCATTACTATTTAATCTCTTAAATTAGCTCTTCTTCTATCAAGCATTCAAGAAGCCCTAATGATGGATCCCGGTTGGGATTTGAAATGTTGGCAGAAAACGGTTCTTACTATGGATTCTCCGGAAACTAAATCAATCTTTTCCTGAGTAGAAAAATCATGAACAGAAAAATTACCCTCTAGCAGATTTAACCATTTATCGGCAGCATCTGCGTCTATTTGATCCTCGAATATGGGGATTTCAAAATAAGTTGTACCTTAAACGGTGTGGCGTTTCTAGATTAGCTGTTGGAAGCCGATGTGTCGCCCCTGGATAGCCGCTGAAGGATCTGCGCAAAGTTGTCCATCATCCTGTTCCTTTGTCGATCGAGGGCTTCTGCATGCAATATTTTGATAGGATCCCCTGCCCCCTCGTCTTTCTTTTCATCTGCCATGGGAGGTTGTCAGGATTTGCAAGGCTAGTCTTGCAAAGGTTCGACCAGTTCAAGCCCTAACTCCTTATATCTTGACCTCTTTGGGGACATGCAAAGAAAAACAGAGAAAAAAGCAAACCGCTCTGATACCACTGATCCGGATTTAAACTGGAACGCAACAAATTACATAGATAACCATAAACACAAAAATGCAGCGGAAATAATACTTCATTTCATTAATGTAAAATACTGAAATATGCTTACAAACAGAAATGGAAATAAACTAGCTAGGGAAATGGTAGCTTATCTCTGAGAAGAGATGTTGCAGCTACATGCCTCTAAACTGTGTTACAATGAGGCTCGAAGGGATATTTATTGTTGAGAAAACAATGGAAAACTATAAACATCCAAAAACCTAACCCTAGAAGATGAAACGCCAAATTGTGGGCCCATTTGGGTAAATTAGTACATCAACTTCCTAGGGTCGTAACTTTGGCATACAATCTTTATTTGATGCGTACGATATCTCGTTAGAAATATCTATCCAAGAACTACAACTTTGAGAAGAGAAACATCAATCCATGGACTCATGTTGTTCCCAGTTTTCCCCAAAAAACGTCGTTTAGGGCCTCAAAATGGCTCCAGAAGTTTAGGACCCGAAAAAATGCTAAAAGTAGTAAACTATGCTACAATTAAGGAAACTGAAAAGCTAAAAGAAACAATGGTGGGGGTCCAAGTGGATTTGGCGGGTGGCCACCAATATCCACCTGGATCAACTTCTTCTTTATTTTATTATAATTAGTGTTCTTTATAATCAAGCAACTACTAAAACATAAAGAAAAATGAGACAATAGGACACAAGATGTAGGGTATCAGCCATGGCCAAAACCTCTCCAACTAAGAGGAAAACCCACAAGAATTCTTCTTCCTATAGAATCTTCAATTGACCAATTGAAAGACCTAGACCCTTGACTGGAAACCCCTCCAAGACCAAGTTACACTTATTCCCTTAAAGACATTTTCTTTCTTCTAAGTCAATGATAGTCAAACTAACTGCTACACCACAAATTTCGGCTTCCTCTTCAATTTCAACCTCTTATTATAGGCCTGCAATTTTCGACCCACCTATAATCACAGAAATTCTACATCTGTAGATTGATTGGGGCTGATTTGTGAGGCTTCTCTCCTTCGTTTAGCTTGGACACTTCCTTTTGTGAACTTGGCTAGCAAGAATACTCCTTTGTTGGGATATATCACAACTTCTTCAAGGTCGGCCATATCTTATTGCAGAAACCCTAGTTGCAATTACATCTATGAGATAATTTGACCCAAAAACAATGTTATAAGACTTCAATCTTCTCCTTCTCTTCGCTGCTCACGAGACTATCTTCCCTTGCTATTCACATTTCTATTTTTGTCGTAGATGTTTGAATGAATGATATATTGAGTGAGGTTGAATCCTCCTATATATAGGCTTCTCTCCCATACTAGTAGGCTGACTTGTCATCTTCCCTAGGCTGATATATCCTCTTGATACGCTGACTTTTCCTTTAGGGGGCTGATCTAATTATAGCACATTGATGAGGTCTTGGGGGGTCTTTTTGATTCTATTTTTTACTCAAATATTTTTTCTTTTACAATATGTAACATTCCCACATGGGTCTTTTATACATGATAATGACTCATAAGTGTTAGAAGCTCTCAATGGGATCTTAACCTATAAAATAAATTCCTCTTGAGCATGAAATCCATTCCTTAAGAAAACAATAACAAAGTTAGTTTTCTCATTACATCAAATACATAAAATCATGATTACATATGTCATTATGAAGATCAAGCGTAGTTACAAATTTCAACACAAGTTGTCACTTTACATTTTCCAACATGGTATCATAGCTAAGGTGAACAAGGTGATCATTTTTCATAGGACTATATTGTTCTTTGCTTTGATAATTGCTTTTCTTCATTAACACATTAAGTTCACCCCATAACATCATAACATTAATAAGGTTTACATCATTATTCAACAACATATGCAACTATAACATCCATAAATGAACCCAACAAGGCTTATACTCAAAACTCTGATTCTAACGGCCGTAATGAACTGTCAATGTCTGCGGTCTCTGTGGTCAACAGTTGAACACTGTGCTGAACGAGCGAAAACTTCAGAAGACTAAGATTTCATCTTTTAAGTCTTGGTCATAGGGAGGAGGAGCTATGCAAGCGACTATAGCTGCCTAGTGGCTCCCTTAGGCTTGGTATGTGAGTGACTTGGGTTAGATATGGACTGCGGAAACCCTAACTCCCAATCACATGGATGGAGAATTATTTGTGTGACTGGAAGGCTCCAGTCACATCGATGATCTTCTGTGTGAGGAACTACGATCGACTTCTTCCTATGTTGTGCCTGCAACTAAGGCCCAAAACCCTAAATCAGAGATGTGAGCTTCAGACCCTACAATTTCACCTTAGAGCGAACATGTTTCTCTGTGGATGAGCCTCATACCTATGTGATCCAAAAACCAAGATATAAGAGTGTCTCCTAGTAGTGTATAAATGAGGTAGAGGTCATTTGTATTTATAACCTTCCAAGGTGGTCCACTTTGTGTTGGAAATACTGAGAGGGGGGCTGAATAAATATTTCTTTTCAATTGTTATTTTTACCAGTTAGATCACTTATATTTAGAACAAAAAATGAACAATAATAATAAATGCTTTTATTAATTTCTTCTTTATAATAAATCAAGTAAAATATATGCAGGGCTCCAACCCTAGATGAAGACACCGATCTTCAATTCCCATGGATTTAACCTGTAATGTGCCAAGCACCGACTTGGAATTCCAAGGCTCCAACCTTGTCAATTTTCAGGCACCAACCTCAAGGGCTCCAACCTTATATCTGGTTCAAGCTCCAACCTTGTTTCTTAAGGATTCCGATCCTCTATGGCTCCAACCTTATCCTCCAAGGAACCAACCTTGTATTTTCGAAGCTCCAACCCTCACTTTACTTCGTCAAGATGTATTTGGTTATACTTCATGGCTCCCAATGTCTTCTTTAATAAGCCCTGTCAATCTTCGCTTAGTCTTCACTTTGGTCTCCACGTTACATCATTAATGACAACCTTGATCTCTTAGAAGTTGTCACCACTTCTCTTCATCTTACCCAAATGCTTTCTCCAAGGTCACCTCATGATGACTAATGCATCATGGTATTCAATAAGGCTTCTCAACAAGATGTCTTAAAAAGGTTGTCCTGTTGATTTGGGGTAGCATCGGATGTGCTCTAGCCACGAAATTTGGTGGAGAGGCTAAAGCACATAAGATCTCCAATACCCAAAAAGGGGTTGGGCAGATTCTAAACAGTTTGGGAGATATTAAAATAATTAATATTTTTAATGGAGTCTTTAAGTCTAAACTTAGGGAAATTAAAATATTAATGTGAATTAATATAAAACTGTGTTAGAATGGTCCAAAAGTCATGGATCAAGCCAAATCTAATCTTAGCCATTGATTAGGGACTTAATCTCGGCTGTTGATCTGTCAACGAGAAAAGTATAAGACGAGGCTTGAGGGTCACTTGGAGAACACACCAAGAGATTAAGATTTCGACCTTCTGGGGCTGAGTTTGCTGAGAAAGTTGAAAGAGTGATATAGAGTTGCAACTGAGGGGAAATGAATACAGAAGCAGAGAGGCAAAGATAGTGTCAGGAGGATCAGCACAACAATCAGGAAAGCTGAAGCAGAGGGGAGAATCTAGAACTATTGGGAACAATCGGAACTGACGGGAACTGTCGGAATTGCGAGGAAAGCTGACGTAGAGGATAGAAGTCGGAATTGTCGGTTACAACCGGAACTGTTGGGAAATTTGACGCAGAGGGCAAAAGCCAGAACTGCCAGGAAAGTTGACGGAGAGGGCAGAAGAGGCTGACGTAGTCCCTAGAGGCTGACGTTGGGGTTTTTCATGGGGTAGATTGGAGCTGAGGAGTTGTCGGAGTGTTTATCTGGGGTTTCAGCCGGAGCATCTATCTCCGAAGGAGGGGTACTACTACCGAGATTTTTCTTTGTTGGTTAAGCTAGATTTGGCACCTAGATTGTATTCTGAAACTGCTTAATAAATCAAACCCTGAGATAGCTGCACCAGTTTTCCCGCATTGGGTTTTTCTGGGGACATTAGACCAAAATAATGATGTCATTTGTGTGCTTGTTTCTGTTTCCTTCAGTTGATGATTTGTAATGTGTTGAGCATGTACTTGTGTTTATTTTCAGTATTTACATGAGAAATAACTTGTTAATTAATTAGAACAAGTAGCAAGCAATAAATCAGAAAGTACATGGAGGGTTTCTAACTGTTAGACTTAGAAATTTCAACATGGTATTAGAGCGTGGTTGCAGGTCACAGGAGAACTGAGGACATCAGTCGAGGAGAGCAGCAATAGAAAACAGTTGTCACGAGTGACAGAAGTTGTTCCTAGTAGCAAAAGGGCAAGGAAGGGGTGACGTAGTGCCTGCATCACCAAGTTTGGTCCAAGAAGATGTTGTGCAGATGCTGAGGGAGGCAAAGACAGGCTCACACAGAGCCACACAAAGGCCAGAAGGGCTGACGCAGTTGGCTTAGGGAGCTAGTTCGCCAGTGCTAGGACTGCACAAATCCTAGGAGCTCTCACCTTCAGGTTGCTGGGGTTTAGGAGGTTGTGGATAAGTTGCAAAGTGGAGATGGTGGGGTATTGTTGTCAGAACAGTACCTAACAGGGCAAGCCCAGGGAGGAGGGAGTTGCTACTAAGGGTTTCTAGCCGAGAAATCTGAGTTAGTGGTGCAGTTGCACATATGATCAGAGTAGGGGCATTTCGACACCAGTAGAAGGATTTCTAGGAGGGAAATCGAGGCTCAGAGGGAGTCACATCGAAAACTTCCAGGAGGGAAGTAGAAGAGCAGCGGAATGGAACTACATAGAGTAAAAAACCAGGATAGACTGGATGGAGCCTCAAAATTCATAGTCTGGAAGGCCAAAATCTTATCCATACTTGACAGTAATCGTGTCAAGCACTTCGTCTTGAACACGATAGCAGTCCCAATTGACCTAGTTGACAATGACAGGTATGGGGAAGCAATGGCAAGGGCCAAGAGTATCATTCTTGATGTGGTCAAGGATCATATAGTACCACATATTGCTGAGAAGAATACGAAAAAAAAGATATGGGAGGCTCGGATCAAGTTGTATCAACATACTTCCGTGCAGAGGAAGATGCTCCTAGAAAATCAAATGCGATCATACTAGATGCAGAAGGGAGAACAGATCAACACCTTCCTCGGTTGATTAAAGGAGATCTGAGATCAACTGACTTCCATAGGGGCCATGCCAAATCCAGAGTTGATGGTAAGAACAACCCTGAATGCAGTCTCAGAAGACTGGGAATTGTTTGTCTAGAGTGTTGGATAGGTAAATCCCCTCTACGGATAGAGGCGATCCCTACTAGCCCAACAGGGGTCTAGCAACAATCAAACAATGCTACACCGCAGGTTCCTAGTTGTAATTAACAAGTGGGTGAGAATAACCTACTTGGATTCCAACGCTTGTTTGTCGAAGAGATACTCCTCTCGCTCCTTCGCTCCAGCCGATCACAATTCTCCGCTATCCGCGCGGACGAACACCTGCATAAGCAAAAGAGAGAAAACAAGAGCGTAAAATCTACTAACGACAACTATGTATCGGTCAGGAAAGATACAATTTGCATTAATCATTCATTGAACAAATGTAAATGGAACCATAAGAGTAGTCATCTATCTTTATTAACAAAAAGTAGAGTAAGGTACAACCAATGTCCTGACACTGAGTCCTTCCCTAGAGGGTCCAGCCAGCATATCTTCCAAGCATTCACCTTTGGAGCAAATCTCCCAAGTCAAAAGGTCTCTCTCTCACATACAAGGCAACAAGCTCATGAACTTCCTCAAGCTCAAAGCAATCCTCACACAACACACCCAAATGCCTACCAAAGAGCAGCACTAAAATGCACTAAGAATTCTCAATCAAAGTCTATGTTTCCAAACTAGCTGCTCATGGGCAATGGAGGAGGCTATAAAGAGAAGGAGTCTCCATGAATAGGTAAAGGATGAGCTTTCCCCCAAGATAAGTGATGTCAGTCGAACAGACATGCCAGAGAAAGGATGGCGACCTCAACAATGCTAACAACCAAGTCTGGAGGGATCTGGAAGGCTGGTTGTTAGAACAAATTCGCCCAAACAGGATCAGCGCGGGCGAGACACTGGGCTGCCGCGCTGACATCGCAGATCAACTATAGAGGAGGTCCGGTCAGCGCGAAAAGGACAAACGGAGGGTGCGCTGTTCGTTAAAATGGGACCAGCGCGGAAAAGGCGTGTGCTTCCGCGCTAGCAGCGCAACAACAACACTAGCCTCTGCCTGTCAGCACGGTTATTCTATTAACAGACGCGATGATCCATTGAACTTAGGCAAAGGGGGTTTCTTCAGCCATTTTGAGGAGCATGAGTATGAGTGAATGTGGTTTGTAGCACAGTAGGGAGACTGACATGATGGCAGTGACATTTTACTGTGTAACAGATGCCCCCTAAAGCATGAAGCCCGAGAGAGTGGGAGGGGTGAAATGCTTTACAAGACTGCTGGACTGGAACACCACTGGAGAGAACCTGCAGGCGAATACAACTGATATTTCAATTACATGTAGTCTAGGCATGGGCGCAGCCATCCAAAAGACATATGGAAACAAGGTCTATGGCGTGGACGCAGCCACCCAGCT
>APFE030731955.1:0-86982 GCA_000404065.3 Pinus taeda | reverse complement strand
TAAATAAAAATTAACTAAAGAAAAATTAAATTTAAATAAAGAGTAATTACAATATTATAATCAACTAAAAGTATAAAATCAAAATTTAAATAAAGAGTATTTACACTATACAATCAACTACTAAAACATAAAATTAGAAAAGTGAAAATAAATTTATGCAAACGATAAATAGGAATTAGAAAAAATAAAATGACTTAAAACGATATGTGCATGATTGTAAAAGTACAAATAAGTGAGTGAGCCATTCTCAATTTGAATCGTAATTAACATGCAAGTTAAGTATTGTTGTTACACATGTAAATATCTTCTTAATAAAAATTATGCCCTTTACCTCTATGAGAATCAATTATCAGGGATCATTCCTGCTTCTTTGTTAAATATCTCTACTTTGACTAGCTTGCACATTAGCACAAATAATCTCATTGGTAGCATTCCACATGAATTGGGATTGATCTCTAGTCTCCAAACCCTTTACCTCTATGAGAATCAATTATCAGGGACCATTCCTGCTTCTTTGTCAAATATCTCTACTTTCACTGGCTTGGACATTGCCACAAATAATCTCATTGGTAGCATTCCCACTTCTTTCTCAAATCTCTTTAACTTGAGTTACCTATATTTATGGGGAAATCAACTTAGTGGAACAATGCCAAATTCCATTGGAAATTGTTCAAAACTAAGGGAGCTCATGCTAGGCAACAACAAGTTAAGTGGGATTGTGCCAATACAACTTGGTAAGCTATACCTCCTTCAAAAATTATACTTGCAAGGTAATGAACTTGGTAGTGATACTCCTACAACCATGCTTTTTCTTATAGCCCTTACCAATTGTTCACACCTAAAAGAGCTAGACTTGAAAGACAATAAACTAGTTGGTGTCTTGCCAAGTGCCATAGGCAAACTTTCTACCAGTTTGTCTGTCATGAAATTAGCAAACAACATGATAGAAGGAAACATCCCTCCACACATAGGAAACCTTAGCAGCCTAACTTGTTTAAATTTATCGGGAAATCTTTTAAATGACATCATTCCATCTTTAAGAAATCTTACAAATTTAGAAACATTATATTTAGGAAACAACAGATTAGAAGGAAACATAACTAATGATTTTGAACAATTACGATGACTCGGTCTATTAGACATCAGTAGAAACTTACTCTCTGGAAAGATTCCTAATTCTCTTGCATCCCTTAAACAACTAAGGGGTATCCTCCTTCATAATAACTGGTTATCAGGAAGCATTCCTTCCAACTTAGGGAGTTGTACAAATTTGGAATTGTTTGATTTGTCTCACAATATACTCACTGGAAGCATACCTCGAGAAATAGCTGAACTTCATAATCTACAATTCTATTTGAATTTGTCATGGAATTTATTAGAAGGCTCCTTGCCCTTAGAGATTGGTAAAATTACAATGGATCAAGCTATACATGTTTCTGCCAATCACTTCACTGGAGCCATCCCATCTACACTTGGAAGTTGTGTTGAATTGTTTTCGTTGAATTTATCTCAAAATTCTTTCCAAGCCTCTATTCCAGATTCACTTGAAAATTTACAAAGCCTTATGAGCCTAGATCTCTCTTCCAACTCCTTATCAGGTATAATACCACCTACTTTGAACAAGTTGAAAATGCTTCAGCATTTGAATTTGTCTTTTAACAAACTCACTGGGGAAATTCTAAGAGGAGGACCTTTTGCAAATCTATCAATTTCCATTTTCCTAAATGGAAATCCCAACCTTTGTGGACCACAAGTATTCTAGTTATCTGCTTGTCCAACACCAAGAGGCCATCCTACAATTGTGAAAAGAGTATTATTTCCAGTCAGTGGATTTTTTGCTTTTATACTATGTTGTTTTCTTTTGATATTCCTATGGCGAAGGAATATGCATATACAAAATATTTATGTCTCAAGAGCTATTTTCCAGAAGTTTGGGCATCAAAGGATCTCATATCAAGAGCTTCATAGAGCTACAGATGGATTTTCTGAGGCCAATTTGTTGGGAATATGTAACTTTGGGTTAGTTTATAAAGGAGTTTTGACCGATGGCACTCTTGTCGCTGTGAAGGTTCTTAGCTTGCAAAGTGATCAAGGTGAGAAAATTTTTAAAGGAGAATGCAATGTCTTGAGAAAAATTCAACATCAGAATCTCGTGAAAATCATAACTTCATGTTCAAACCTCCATTTCAAAGGCTTAGTGTTTGAGTTTATGCCTAATGTAAGCTTAGAGAAGCATTTGTATCCTAATATACACAACAACAATGTAGAGGTTGTGTGTGAATTGGGATTGAGAGCAAGACTAGACATTGCCATAAATGTAGCCCATGCCATAAAATATCTTCATCATGATTCTTTTGTACAAGTGATGCATTGTGATATAAAGCCTAGCAATGTGCTTTTGGATGAAGATATGGTAGCCCATCTAACAAATTTTGGTATTGCAAAATTAATTGGTGAAAGCTCCACTGGTTCATTATCTTCTACACTGGCTTTGAGAGGATATGTGGGCTACATTGCTCCAGGTATGATATTTTAAGATATTACTTTCGCTTGTCTTTTTCTCATTAAAAATATTGTATGCATTGCTTTAACAAAAATTTTTGTCTTTATTGTAGAGTATGGATTAGGTGTGGTAGTGTCCTCTCAAGGAGATGTTTACAGTTATGGCATTCTGTTATTGGAGATTCTTACTAGAAAAAAACCAACAAGTGGCATGTTTATTGGAGACCTAAACTTGCATAGTTGGGTGAACTTGGCATTTCCTAATAAGGTAAAGGAGGTAATTGACAATGACCTTTTTATTGGAGTGGGCGGTGATGACTTTGAAGAAAACAAAGTGTACAAATGCTTAGTTTCTTTGTTGCGTGTTGGTTTGCTTTGTTCAAAGCATTCACCAAATGAAAGACCAACTATGAAATTTGTAGTAACGACTTTGGAGAGCATCAAAGAAGATTTGGTAGAAAATTCAATTACTTCTAGAGGATTGAGACGAAGCTTATCCAATCTGCTTAGCAATTTAAATACAACTAGCAATGATGCACCTATATTAAATGACCAAAGTTCTTGTACCTATTAGTTTGTGAAGCTAACAACAACAAAAGCTTTTGAGCCTTGTCATTATTCTTTCAATGACAATTTCTTTTGTACTTTAAATTTCCATAAATGTATATTATCTATTTGTAATTCAAATTTCCAAATAAATTTCCATAAATGTGTATTATCTATCTGTAATTATTGTCCTTGGAAATAAAGTTTTTTTAATATAATATTAAATAGATTGTAAATATGCATTTGATTTGATATATTATCCTTGCTTGATGTTACTATCCTTTTTCTTGAATTAAATTATAGTCTTTTCAATTTTATATATAAAATAATTATTATCTAAATTTGAATCTTAATTTCTAATTTAACGAATTAATTCTATAAACCATGTTTTGAGGGTAATTATTTCATTTATATTTATACTAAAGATTAAGTGTCATTACTTTTAAGATTCTTTTAATTGTTTTTAATATATTAAGATTTATGTGTCATTACTTTTAATATTCTTTTAATTGTTTTTAATATATTAAGATTTATTTTTTTAAATGTAAAAAATAATTGAACTTTTAATTATTAAGGATGCAGAAAATAAATATGTAAAGCCAAACTATTTATCTCTCAACAATGTTAAATTTGATGCCTATGCCAATATCATTCACGATGGCTTTCCTTCTTCCAAATTTATTTCTTTTTCCTTAAGTGATGCATGACAAAGAAATCAATACTCATTTCCGAACTCCAAAATCAAACTACTTTTCATAAATTGTCAGAAATAAACAATATATAAATGAAAGCATATGAAGCCAATAGTTAGTGTACCAACCCCACAAGTGGTGCAGAGGAGAGCACTGGATAAAATTTATTAAAACATACACACTGAAGAATTGGAAGTGTGTAAATAATGGAGAGTTTGCTATTTAAAATAGAAAGAGAAATTACTAGTGAATATGGAATAATTTTATTCGACAGGTAACCATGATGGTGAGAAATGCAGTGTTTTCTATAAATAAATTTTAATATGCGATTTCAATAGTCATCAGAAATATCCCACTTGACTTATTATTCCCCACTTTTATGTTTATTTTCAACTATTACATACTTCTCATTTTATAAAAGAAGTCTTTGAAATCAATATTATTAGTGCCTGGTATTTTCTTTAAATAGATTTTAATAAGCAAATTCAGTTGTCATCAGAAATATCTCACTTGACATATTATTCCTCACTTTTATGTTTGTTTTCAACTATTACATATGTCTATTCATTTTATAAAATAAGTCTTTGAAATCAATATTATTAGTGCCAAGTATTGTATTTTTTTTGGTAATATCTGATCAAGATTTTTATTGATATTCAAAAAATAAAAATACAATTGATGTTTTAAGAAGTGTTTTTTGACCTTGTCAACCAAACTAAAAATTTATAGTATTACAAGCCCATCAGTGATTGATTTGTTTGTGAATAGATAACAAAACTTGAGTGAACTTTTAGCCATGAGGATTGTCTATACATTAAAAAATGCCATAGTTGTTGACAGTATGAAATTTTGACAACACAGTGGATTAAGTAAGAAAAGGACAAATATACTAGGGTGATGAAAAAAGACAAAGAAAATTACCAAAAGGACAAGATAGGAGCATCAGATATCAGAAAACCAGAGGAGGAATCATTCATCTAAAATGATTATAGGTTGTTTTGGAGAAGAATTTTCACTAACCATATGGACTGGGTTAGCATTGATGATCGTTTCTCCATTCTAAGGTGCTACGGAATCAGTATCTGAGTTTATATTTATGTAGCATTTTATCGTATTCAGATGAACAACAATATCATCCATATCATGTATGAGATAAGCAAGTTGACAATTTGTCTATGTGTAAATAGGGAATGTCGACAATACAATCATCGCTTCCTCCATTTTCCTGGGTTTGGTACCCATTTGGTCTTCCCCACACAAACTTCAGAATCTGAGCGATACAATTTTTCACCAAACTCTCATGCTTCCAAGGATCAAATTTCCCTTTGAACCTCCAGAGGCACTACATCGAAAAAAATTGCCACAAACTTCCACCTGACAATACATCTTTGTCTAGATGAAGACGCCACAGAAGAGCCTCCTCGTTGATTGATTAGTCGTTGTCGTGGAGCCATAAGAAATAGGATCCTGCAAAAAAACTGAACAAAAAACTTTCGGGACCACCCATGAGGGAATTTAGATTACATAAGTCATAGGGTCCCAACACCAATCCTATAATTACCATATACTAGGAAACTAGTGGCTATGAGTACGCTGGTAGTGACCCAATATACGAGGATGCTAGTGGCTATGAGTACGGGGGTAGTGACCCAATATATATATCATCCAAGAATTTGCAACAGTGAATGCATAGACCTACCAGGACTCCCCAACATTGACTCTCTTTGAAAATTACTAAGACACCATTATAACCATATTGAAAATGAGCCATTATACCAGACCCCCTCAACCAAGACCGGGCAACTGAAAGATATGCCTGACGGTTCAAGAAATTGTAAATCAGTAGAAGGAAGGACCACAACCAATTCAAAAGAAGGCCCAGGCGACGTGGTGTGCAGAAAACACACAAAAAAAAATTGTTGTTGTAAATCCCTATCCCCTCAACCCTTGAGTGAAAATGAAAGAAAATTAAGGATTGCCCAAGACAACCACCTCCCGTGAAAGTACCAACCACGGATCTTCGAGCAGCTTGGGACAAAATGAAGACAAAATGAGGGTACAACATGTAGAAATTCCTTGTAGATTCAAACTGCTAATTGTAATTTACTAAAACAATAAACTTGAGTCTACTCTACCAATTGTGGAAACAATTAAATGATCACAAAATCACGAAGCATAAAAGAGAAAGAATTAAATCAACACATTACACAATGATTTCCTAGGGAAATCTACAACTAAAACCCCCTCTTATATTTATATCGCATTAGTGAAAAAACATGAGAATATTACAATGATTTTCTCGAGCCTGAACAACCTTTGCACTATCTCTATCTGTCTCACTACTTCTTATACAAGCCTTGGAAAATACTTAACCCATTTTATGCTTACCCAAGTCCCTACTTCCTTGCATTATTTCCTTGAGAATTATCCCCCTATTAATTAGGGAAATCCCCATCCAATACTACACAATCCATCATAGGCCTTTTTCTGACTGCATGCACCACTTGTACAATTTGGATGATCATACAACTGATAGTACATTGCTCTTGAACTCCAATATTAACTTGTTAACTCGTAGATCTTGCATGCATGAGTTATTTATGGTTGATTTTTCAGTTAACTGGTTGAAAACTGAGGATGCACCCCACTGCTAGACCTCCTACTAGTTCCTCCAACAATTGGAACTCGTTTAACTGACTTTAACTCATTTAAATTGAATTAATTAATTACAACCCAAAATAAACTCAACCAAGGCTCCTATAAAGTAGGAACCACTCTACACGATTCAAGTTAGACCCTCAACTTGAATTAACTAAACCAACTAAGCCAAACTAACTTAGTTAACTTGTACAAGTTGTCATGTGATGTGGAATTACAATTTTCTCCTAATTTATTTCAAGGGAAAATTAAATCAGGATTTTTCTTGTTGCCATTTTCAACACTCCCTCTCAACAAGAAAGGGATTATCAGATACCCCAATCCTGCCTCTATGAAACTTGAACTTGCCTCCTGATAGTGCCTTAGTCGAGATATCTGCATCTTGTTCCTCTATAGGAATGTACTCTAGCAACATGATTTGCCTCTACATACAATCTCGTAGATGGTGGTACCAGATATCGATATGCTTAGACCAATCATGAAAAATTGGATTCTCAAAGAGTTTGATATTCCTCAGTCCTGATGATGAGTCTTGTTCTAGAATCTAGACTCAAAACATAGACACATGAAAATGAAGACTGTGGAATATCTGAATTCTAAAACTCAACAACTCTAGTTGTCACGATAAATCATTGTAGGATCCTTCTGCTGACCAAATAACCCAACAAGGATCTTCCTCATTCATATAGCCTCACAAGTTGCTTGACTAGCAACCATGTACTCTACTTCTATTGAACTCAGTACAATTTATCTCTGCTTCTTGTTGTACCAGGAAACTGTTGCTGGCCCGATGCTAAAGATTTCCCTTGATGTGCTCTTCTTGTTTGATGGACTACCCACCCAATCTGTACCAGTGGAACCTTACAACTTCACTCCCTATGTCTGCCTATACCAAAGACCAATCTGAGTGGTGCCTCTGAGCTATCTACACACATGCTTTGCTACCTTCCAATAGAGTTTGGTTGGCTTAACTATTGCTTTACTAATCTAGTTAACTACATAACACATGTTCGGTCGTGTGTTCACCAAATACATGAGTGCACCCACAAGCTACCTATAGATCGTAGCTTCCACTACTTCACCTGAAGTATCATCTTCCTTCCTCCAATTCCCTACTAGAGGAGTCTCCATGGGTTTTCCGCTCTCCATGCGAAACTTGTTCAAAATCTTGTTGGCATACTTGCCCTGAGAGATACAATGTTCCCCACCTCCTTGCCAAATTTCCAAACCAAGGAAATAATGCATGAGCCCCATGTCTTTCATCTCGAATTCTCTTGCCAAATCCTCTTTGCAATGTTTTATCAATGTCTCATCACTCGTTAGAATTAAATCATTGACATATAATACTATAATCAATAATTTGCCTTCAACCACAATATGGTAAAGATTTGCATCTACTTCACTTTTGATGAAGCCCAACCTCATGAAATTATTGTCGATCCTAGTGTACCATCCATAGTGTGCTTGTTATAATTTATACAACGCTCACTTGAGTCTGCACACATGCGATTCTCTGTTGAAGGTATCAAATCCTTTCGGCTGCTCTATGGACACCTCTTCCTCAATCACTCCATTGAGGAAGGTTGTCTTCACATCCATATGATGTATCTTCCATCCCATTTGTGTTTAAAGTGCTAGAATAGATCTGATTGAAGATAACCTTGCTACTTGAGCAAAGGTCTCCTCATAATCAATTCCCTCCACCTCGGAGAATACCTTGGCCAAAAATTTGGCCTTGTGTTTCTTGACATTCCCATATCCTCCTTGCTTCACCTTGTAGATCTACCTGGATCCTACAAATGACTTGTCCTCTGGTCTTGGGACAACTTCCAAAACATGGTTTCTGATAATGAAGTCATACTCCTCTACTATGGCATCAACCCATATTGGTTACTACACTACTTCCTCGAATGAAGATGGCTCAGTCTCTACACTCTCGCTCATCAAATACATGTAGCTAGTGTACCGATCGAGTGACCTCCTTTGCTTACTCTATGATGTGGGTGCTCCCACATTCTCTCTAGCATCATGTATCAATCTATCGACTTCTCTAGTGTGCTTCCTTCTACCTCTCGATGTCTCAACATGAGTGGGTGCTTCCACTCTTTTCTCCTCTTCTTGTGGCTACTCCACAACATCCCGAGGTTCTTCCTTTGGAGCTAAAAGCTCCTCAACTCCATGCAACTAAAGCTCCCTCTCAAGGGAACATCTCACGGCCTTATCTTCATCAAACTTCACATCTCTACGAACAATTGTCACCCTGTGGGATGGAAGGTACACCCGATGGTTGTGAGGTGTCTCGATGTACCCCACATATGTCTAACTCTGTTGTTGGTTTTAGCTTTTTCATTGCATCCTTGGAAACATGATAGTAAACTGTGAACCCAAGATCCTAAAGTGTGCCACATCTGGTTTCTTACTTAAAAATATTCTTCTGGTGTACTCATCTCGAGAATCTGATGAGGACTCCTTTCTTACACATATATAATTGTGTTGCATGCTTCAACCCACAAGTGCAACAATAGGCCTTGATCATGAAACATTGCTCGTACAACTCCCACACTACTTCTATTCTTCCTTTTAGCAACACCATTCTATTGTGGGTTATGTGGTGTTATTAACTCCCATCAAATTCCTTCTGATGAACATAAGTTCTCGAACTCAGTCGAAAATATTCTCCACTATTTTCGCTCCTGGGAGCCTTCACTTGCCTGCCTGCCCTTCTCAACAAGTTCTTTAAATTCACAAAAGTTTGATAATTTCTAGTCTTTCTTCTGCATTAAGAATATCCAACACTTACGTGAGAAATCATCTACAAATATAACATAATATATGTGCTTGGCCATGGAGGTTGTAGAGAACGGTCCACACACATTTGAGTGAACTCTTTCAAGGACCGCTTGTGCTCGACTATCCTTATCACACGGGGGATTCACTATGGGAGAAATACCATACCACATGCATTCATATTGGGGGATATTTATTGATGAAAAAATGACATAATATATTGGGGGATATATAGGGGGTAAAGGGTTTTTATATTAGCAGGTATAAAAAATGGAGCTCAAAATTAATGAAAAAATATAAAGGGATATAAAAAATGTTAATGAAAAAATGGATACCTACAATATCTAATGACAATAGGGATTTTTAAAATTGGGAATGTGTAATGCGTTCATATTGGTAGGGGTTTGAATAATGTGATATTTAGAGGTATTTTCCAATATGTAGTCAAATTAAGGGTATTATTTAATATACCACGAGCACATGTGATCTTTTGAAGGTTCATTAAGTGAATCCCCCTGTGACTTATCATGAAAGGTGGCTTTGATGTACTTCCCCAATGTACACCCTTTGCATGTATCTCACTACTCTAGTGCACCCTTGAGAAGTCATGTAAAAATTTGTTGCATGATCTTCAAAGCTCCATGGTGCAAATGGCCAAGTCGCCTATGCCACAATTCACCGATGTCTCAGCTCTGCACCTTCTTTGCTTTCATGCTCAAAGTAGCACAACCTTCTACATCCAATTTGTGGAGGTTCTTCACCCAAACTATGATCTGCTTCACTTGTCTCATGGCTATGTGTCGAAGGAAAACCTTTCCTTTGTTAAATATCACATCATAGCCACAATATTCCAACATAGAAATTGAAACTAAATTCTTCTTCAGACCCGAAACATACATGACATATTTTAATCTGAAAGGAGAACGAAACTCCCTTTGAAAATTAATAGTACTAATGTTGGTCACATTATACCTTCTATCATCTCCCATCTCGATGTGAATCTAGAGGTCCTCCTCCAAGTCGAAGAAAAATTCATTGTTGTCGGTCATATGGAATGGGGCTCCACTATCCAGATACCACACACTACCCATCATAGATGTCACCATGCATACAATGAGGGTGAAATCCAACTCAAATTGTGAATCAATGGCTTCACCTACCACTCCTCCCGAGGGATTCTTGTTGGCCTTCTTTTGTGAATTCTTCGTGGCATAGTGTCCTAACTCATGACAATGAAAACATTTAATCTTTGAAAAGTTTGTCTTGCCTGCCTTACTAGAATCTCCTTTGGATTGGGATTTCTTCCCTTTCCCTTTCTTTTCCTTTCCATCCAATGCATAGTTATCCTCATCATCATGCTTGGATAAGGTTCTATCTTTGGTGTTCTGCCTTATCTCTTCTTGTACCAAGTTGGACCACAAACGCTCCCACTCTCGTAGCTTCTCCCTCCCATTTATCGAATCGTAGTAGCTGTGGCAGCTTTTGGGAAGGACCAAAAGTGCCAAGATGACAAGATCATCTTCAACAACTTTAACACCAACACTCCTAAGCTCATCCCAAAATTTGGGTGAAATTGTTCAAGTACTATGGTAATGTGTCACCCTTTTCCATCTTGATTTTCCGAAGCTTGTCCTTCAATGCCAGCTTCATGTGGTCGTTGATATTCTGAAACAAGTCTGTCAAGGCTTTCCACATTATATATGGAGCATCCTTCCCATGGAGGTTCAAGAAAATATGATCTCGAACTCCTCCTAGTATGATCTCCCTCGCCTTTGCCACACATTTTTTTTAGTCTGCCAGATCTTGAGCATCAACTGTTGGAGGCTTAGGAATATCACTGTCTATGAATTCCTTCAGCCTGTTATCTTCCAACACTGCCTCCATCCTGTCCTTCTAAGCTATGTAATTTGAGCTTCCCTCAAGGGCATACTCAAGTCTTAATCCATAGAATGATATCCTACTAACCTTCAAGAATGATACTACAAATTTTATTTACCTGCAAAGAGAAACTCATATTATTCTCTTCTATTATGATTTCCACTTTGATACATGTAGAAATTCCTTGTAGATTCAAACTAGTAATTGTAATTTACTAAAACAATAGACTTAAATCTACTCTACCAAATACGGAAACAATTAAATGATCGTGAAATCACGAAGCATAAAACATAAAGAATTCAATCAATAGATTACACAATTACTTCCCGGGGAAAGCCACAGGTAAAAACCCCTCCTATCTATATATTGCGTTAGTCAGAAAATATGGGAAGATTACAATGCTTTTCTTAAGCCCGAGTAACCTCTTCTCTTTCTCTATTTGTCTCATTACTTCCTAGACAAGCTTTGGCCAATAATTAACAATTTTTTTTCTTGCACATGTCCCTATTTCCTTGCATTGTTTCCTTGGGAATTAGTCCCCTATTAATTAGGGAAATCCCCATCCAATAATGCGCAATCCATCATAGGCCTTTTTCCGACTGCATGCATCACCTATACAATTTGGATGATTATAAAAATGATAGTGCACTGCACTTGAACTCCAATATCAACTGGGTAACTCGTAGATCTTTCATGCATGACTTATTTATGGCTGATTTATGAATTAACTGGTTGAACACTGAGGATGCATCCCACTGCTAGACCTCCTACTAGTTCCTCCAACAGTGAGAACTAATTTAACTGATTTTAACTCAGTTAAACTGAATTAATTAATTACAACTAAAAATTAAACTCAACCAGGGCTCCAGTCAAGACCATGTAATATCGGAGCTTTGAAAACTAGTTCTTTGATTTTCACAAAAGTTTTTTCACATTCATCTTTCCACACAAACTCTGCATCCTTAGGTAACGATTGAAACAGTGGAAATGTTATGTTAGAAAAAAATTCTATAAAACATCTATAATATCTAGCATAATTGATGAAACTACGCACCTATGTTGGTATCTTAGGTGTAAGAAGCTTTAATATTACCTCTACCTTGGCAGGATCAACCTGAAATCTTGCAACTGAAAGCAGGTGTCCCAACACTATTCCTTCTTTCATCATCATATGGCATTTCACTATACTAAGAGAAACATGTTGTTTCTTACATATTTTAAGTACTTTCTCTAAGTTTTCCATACCTTCTTCAAAATAATCCCCATATGGGGTGAAGTCATCTATGTAGATTTCAACACTATCATTGACTAGATCATAAAAAACTCCTAATATTGCTTGTTGAAAGGTAGCGAGTGCATTACGAAGACCGAATGGGAGGAAACGGTATGCAAAGGTTCCCTAAGGGCATGTGAAGGTAGTTTTATCCTGATCCTGAGGAGCTATTTGGATCTGGTTTTACCCACTAAATTCGTCAAAAAAGGAGAAGAACTTCTTTCCAGTGAATGTATCAAGGGCCTGGTCAATAAAGGGTCAGGGAAAATGATATTTTTTAGTTTATTTATTTAATTCCTTGTAAGCAACACAAATCCGCCACTTTCCATTCTTCTTCGGAACAATGATTAGTGGGGATACCCATTGTTACACAGTAATTTGTCACCGTCCCTGTTACCCCTTCTCCCGCACCTTGGAGGACTTGTTCCAGGACCTGTGAGAAGTGACATAACCTGAAAACACCTGCATTGTATCCCCTTGAGTATGTACTTCATATGCCCTGAAGACACCTTCTTCAAAATACCCATAAAAATAGCCCTTTTTCCATTGGCGTTTTTCCACAGTGTATCACTCGCGCCAATGGGGGAAATCCTCCAAAGAGGGCGTGCCAGCTGGCACTCTGTCTCAGAGTCGCACTCGCACTAACCCAATTGGGTAAAGTTTTTAACAAACCAACTTGTGAAGGTTCTTCTTAACCTATTCATGAACTGATTCCATCTTGAGTTAGTTCAGTTGGGCTTCGAATCTCCATAGAAGGGAAGTAGTTCTCCACCTCTCATGGAAGCTTCCTAATGATAAGGACAATCCCATGAATCTTGTGGATGATCCTATCTCCTTCTCCTCTCTCTATATAAGCTTTTTCCTTTTGCCTTTGACAAGCTAGTTAGTAATTCTACTCTTCAAGCTCCAATTCTAAGTCCCAAAGTCTGAGAATTGCTAAGCTCATGCTACAAGAGGCCTTGTTCATCCCCATAAGGCTATATCTTTAATGAGGAGATCTTTGTCCAAGTAACCAAGGAGAGAGAGGCTTGTTCCCCATTCCCAACAAGCTTTGCGAGGCATGTGTTGCTGATCACCCCGCCAAAGGAGGATTTGACGTCAGAACTTGGTTGTATTCTTCCTTGTTTATCAATAATAATAGACGACTATCATTATGGTTCCACTATTATTGTCTTTATAATGATGTTTGAGTTATATCCTTTCTAACTGATATATAGTTGCATTTCTTGGATTTTATGCTTGTATTTGTGTTGTTCTTTTCATGTGCAGGTGTCCATTCACGAGGATCGTGGGGATTGTGACCAGCTGGAGTGAAAGAACGGGAGCGATGACTCTTCTACAAATACTAGTGTTGGATTCGAGGTAGGCCCTCGTCATCAGTCTTTAATTTGCAATTAGGAACCTGCGTGTTAGTGTTGTTTGATTGTTGCTAGACCTCATTTAGGCTAGTGGGATCGCCTCTGTCCGCAGAGGGGATTTACCTACACAACACCCATTGACTGTCCAAGATTGGGTAAATAAATCTCCCATCTAATAGTTTTTGTAATTCGTCTTTCTCAACGTTCTTTAAATCAGGATTCATTATTCTCTGTGGTTGCCTAATAGGTCAACATTCTTCTTTAATGTATATGTGATGAGTGCATAAGTCAGTAGGGATTCCTTTTATATCTGTATATTCCCAAGCGAAGGATTCTTTCTATTTTTAAGTAATTTAAGTGATCGTTCTGACTAGGAAGTTGAAAGGTCAGGATTAATGTTCAATGTCTTCCCTAGTTCAATTTATATAGGAACATTGTTATGGGGTACAACTATAAGAACACTTTCAACTTTAGTCTCTAGTTCAATGGCTTCCTGAACATTGCAACTCATAATATATTCTAATAGCTGGCGAGTTGAATCAGAAACGAAGTTGGGGTTGTTGATAAAGGTACTAATGGCATCATCTTCCGTTTCATCCTTAAAATAGAGGGCCTCCCAATAGTAAGAATTGGTATAATTTCTTTTTTTTAAGGTTCAAGCCCTTTCGCAGGTAGATATTTTTGTATTAAGGTAAATTCTAGTTTATCTAGTGAACTCAGTTCCGCAGGGGGATAAATGATAATATTCTTTGTAACTTCCCCATTGGATATTACCATATTTCTTTACCGCACCCAATGTAAGCATCTGGGGATGCAATCCACGGTCTTCCTAAAATCAAAGGATGCCCACCAGCTGTGGATTGAGTGTGTAATACCAAAATATTGATAGGGTACTGCCATGAGGCTACTGAAATGGTTATATCTTCCAACTTCCCTAACGATATTATAGTAGACCGATCTTTCAACTCTAGGACAGTGGGATTTGGTTTAAGGTTTCGTAGGCCCAAGGTAATTGATGTCCCCAAGTCTACCAACACATTTGGGATATCAACCCAATTAATCTGTATTGTAAGAATCAGGTTCCCTAGATCCACATACTTAACGGGTGTAGGCTTCCCCAACATTATGTCTGATAATTTTCCCATAACGTGGATCGTGAGTGTATCCTTTGGTTTTCTTCCAAGTTTCTTAGAGCAATATTATTTGATCGTTTTGTCATAAATCAGAACATCCCTCATAGCCTGAAGCAACGAGATTTTCATAAATAAATTTTGCAATTCCCCTAAAAATTCAAATTGAAGATGAGGACTTTGTTTGCTCAAGGATAAGGTGGAGCAGTCTAACATCCTCTAGGAACAATTGTTTGAGCAGGGGTTTTTGTTCCATAGGAGTTTGTGTTGACTCATCCATAGTTGTTCTAGCAGAATTCCTAGGTTCTTGTTCTGAGACTTCATCATCAGTATGTTCAACAATTATTGGTGAAGTCTGAGTATTTACCACCTGATCGGATTGGAGATTTATTCATCACATTCTGCGGTGGCAATATTGTATGCAGGAAGGTTGAGTGTCTCAACCTATTGAGCCCCCCTATTGTTTGCATTTGGGTTGAATTGAACAGGAAGTTATGGACAAAGAGGAGGACTACTAGTGGAGGCATTAGAGGGAAATTGTTACTGCTGTTGTGGCATATGATGGGAGAACTATCTTGAAGGACGAGGATGTCCACATCAATTCTAGGACCATGAAGGAGTTGGACAAGACTGCGGGAACCATGGTTTCCAGGGCATTGGATATTAACAGGATTGCGACCATGAAGGAGAAAAAGGTACAGGCTGAGGCCCAAAAATTAAATTATTAAAATATTGAGAAGCGTCTTAAGGCATACCTTCATTCATGTTATGTGGTCGTGGTTTCCATTGTTTCCTTTCTCCCATGAAGTACATTTGATCTACCTCTTAATTTTCTCCCTGAAAAACTGCCTTCAGCCTAGGAAGATATGGACACGTGCTAGTGGAATGACTTTGTTCATAGATCACACAGGTCTCGACAATATTCATTGGACATTCCTTCAGTGGGTTCTTCTTCCTGCATTGAGGGAAGAAAATGGACATAGTCTTCTCTACTTCCATCTGCTTTTGTTTTTCATGTAAAATGTCTAGTTGTGAGGACAGTGTGCTCAAGATATCATTCCTCAAGTTGTCCAACAAGTTTCCAATTTCGGCTTTCGTAACTCCATCGATGGATGTCTTGAGGGTTTGGATCCCCTACCTATGCCTCGTAGCTCCACGTGAAAAATTAATGCACAATTCACAGATGGTGTCGAATTCTTCCTTTGATATATCTCCATTTCCTACTACGTTCAAAAGTTCCAAAGGTTCCTCCCTTAGTGCCTGGAGAAAAATTATCGTCAAGATTTCCTTATCCAGATCACTATGGCCTGATCTATGCAAACTATATTTGAAACATTCCGCAAATTCCTCCATGTTCTCATCCTCTTTTTGCATAATCTTAAAGATTTCTTCCTTAAAATCTTGGGATTTGGAGTAGTCTTGATACTTTCGAGGAAAATTGTCTTCATATCATCCCATGTAGTAACAAATTTCCCCCCTAAACTGATGAACTATCTCAAAGTTGTCCCCTTCAAAGTGGCAGGGAATATCTTCAATTTCTGGGCATCAAAAATATAGTCATACCCTTGACAGAAAATGTCAAATTCAAACAGGAATGTGTTTGGATCTTCATAGGAAAGACCATGAAAGTTAGGTAATGTTGTCAAAGGAATAGGCTTCATAGGTGCATCACCCCTGAAATACCCAGTTGGGGCTCAATCGAAGAAGTTGCATGAGCCATGAATATCTTCCAATATTCACCTGGAACCTCAACAGATTCTAGTTTTCTATAATGCATGATTGATTCTGTTTAACAATACTTCCTTGATCAAATGGTGCACTAAATTCCCTCGAGTCTTCTTCTTTTTCTGAACTCACAATGTTCAATTCCCCTAATCCTCTGCTTTCTACTTCTTCCCTAAATTTTTCTTATGCTAATGGGAGAGGTTCTGGTTGTGAAGCTTACTGCCCTCCAGATCTCATATGAGATCTCACCTTAATAGCAGATTGCAATGATGCTCCTGATTCAGCTTTTGAAATGATTTCTTGGATATAGATAATCTGCCTAGATCTTTCCTTCCTCTTTTTGGGGGTCTTCTTATGCCCCTTTTATTTTCATCTATGTTCATGCAATCAGAAAATAAAATGAAAAAATTCAAGCAAATTGAAAACTCAAGACCTGAAGCAAGGTGAAAACTTCCTTCCCGTGATAAGAGAATGGCCCCTAAAAAGAAAACAAAAGAACATAAAAAAACCACATAATCTATGCTCAGGACCTGAAACAATGTGGAAAAAAAACTTCCCTTTCCGGGAGGAGAGAGTAGTTCCTATGAAAAAAATAAAACAATCTAATTCTCAAGACCTAGAGCAGGCTGAAGAGCTTCCCTCCCCAGGATGAGAGAGTGATCATGTTGTAGCATCCATTGTTATTTAAGTTTTATTTTCAGTTTCATCAAAAAATGAGAGAAAAAATAAAAATATGAAAGAAATGGTTGATTTTATATTATTAATGGCTTTTTAAAGTGATAAACTCGCGAGAATATCTTGGTCGTCCAATCAACAGGCCACAGATCTAACGACAATCACGTGGGTAACTAGAATGAAGGTTATTTTGGAAATCAGATGTGATGGCGTATCAAATACAGTTTATTCGCTGAAGTATGGGCCAATCTCAACTGTCCATCAAAAGAGATGGGATCTGACGGATATCGGGTCCGTATGACACTAACGGATATCGGGTCGAAAAGTAATCGAGTTTTGTCCTTAAAATTGGACCTGATAAATTATTAACTAGCAGTTGTTATTTCCTATTGGTTCCATATGGGAGTCAAAGGGGTGTTGAAAAGGCAGGTGCAACAGGTTTATGAACCAGAGTGTTAATTCTTTTGAGTTCAGTAATAACCGATCCATTGTCTAAAGGTCATGCAGGTTCAAGAGGCGTGATCAAGTGATAACTTGAGAAGTACATTGAGGTGTGTTGCGGGGAAGCAATGAGCACGAAGATTAATTAAAGCTCAACCCCCACAGTTGACTGTGATGTTAGCATGGTTGACTAAAATGTGTGGCCAGAAAATACTGTGGGGGTTCAACCTCGTTGAAGCTCCCATACATTCTTTACCCCCGCAGTGAGCTCCCAAAGCCTTCCACCCCACATCGCTCATTCCACATCTTCCACCGCTTTCATCTGTTAATTGCCCACGTCACTCACCATACCCCGCCACTTCATCCACAACTCCATTAATGCTCAACCATCAGCAGAACCACAAGCTCAAGCTATAGATTCTAATAGTGAGCAGCAATCCCCCATCATTCTCTGATTTCTATTACTTCTTATTATCTTGTTTTCTTGAAATGAGTGAGGTAGTGTAATATTTTGTAATGATCTTTACTTCAAAGCAGTTAGAGGATAGTTAGGTAGTTTGACAGTTTTGGTGATTGCAAATTGTCTCATAATGTATAAAAAGAGGAAAGTTTTTGGAGAAGGGGTTGAAAACTTTGGAGAAGCTGGAGACTAGGCCACTGTATTCCTAATACAACTGTTGATTAATGAAGAATCAGAAGTTTTCCATACATTGTTGGGTATGATTTTGTGACTTATTTGTTACATGTCATAAAATGTTTTCTTCCTTTAAGTATGGTAATGAAGTTTCAGGCCTTTATTTGTTTATGTAAATGAAGTTAAAATCCCTTAAAAGAGCGCTCCTATACTTGAAGTTCCCACCTCTGCAATTCTCCTAAGTTACAGATAGTAGTTTCTGTGTAAGACAACATATTATCTTTAACTTCTCCAAGTGTCACAGATAGTAGATTCTGTGTAAAACAACATATTGTCTATGACTCCTATACTTGAAGTTCCCACCTCTGTAATTCTTCTAAGTTATAGATAGTAGTTTCTGTGTAAGACAACATATTATCCTTAACTTCTCCAAGTGTCATAGATAGTAGATTCTATGTAAAACAACATATTGTCTATGACTTCTTCAAGCTTTCTTCATTCATCATTTATATTCAAGCAATCAAATGGAATTCTGAGATTTTCATGTCACCTAAGTATTGAGGGTTTAAAACCAAGTCTTTTAGGTCCTTCATTTGAGAATACAACATACAATTAAGTGACAAACAAGTGACGATAATTATAAACATTAATGTCTAAAGCACAATTTCTACACAGCGAGGAAATTGGTTTCTTAAGGTACAACATTAATTGGCGTCATTGCCAAGGAGAGAAGACAAGAACGCTTTTCCCTTGGTTTTCAATATTTTCCTCTCGTTGTTTAGTGAGGAGGAAATATTTGGCTATTTTGAACAAAAGCAATAACTCTAGCTCCAAAGAGACCCCATACAAGGTCAGCTACCTCACAGCAAAAAGTTCAAGCCCTTTCAAATCCTGAGAGGATAGTTTCCAAGAGGGTTGGAAGGCCTAAAACTCCACTTACACCAAGTCCTACATTGTCTGCACCAGGCAACAGTTCATCACATCTTTCACATTCATATTTTATTGACAAAGAGTCACCTTCTACATCCAATTCATTTTAAGAACCCAATTGTCAAGTACAGTCTTTAGAGTCTGTTTCCTTTTTAGTATCTACTATAGTTATTCAGCTTGAACCTATAACTACATTACCATCTTTGCACACACCATTTACTCCTCAATTAGGTTACAGATTTGTTGGTAATCAAGGTTCAGTAAATTCAGGAGAAAATATGGCAAAACCTGCATTTTTGATGAATAGGTGTGCACCTATTCAATTGCCACAACACTTAAACCAAATTCCACAAGAATACTTGAAGATTCTTCCTCGTTTCATGGGGGAGGATGAACAAATAATAGAGAATCATATATCAGTATTTTGTAATTTCGCAGAAAGCCTAAATGTTGAAAACCTGGATGTTGTTATAAGACTTTTTGTCCAATCCTTGGATGGAGAAGCAAGAAAATGGTTTAAAGGGCTTCTTAATAACTCTATTACGACATGGGAAGAGATGGAGTTCCTGTTCACCCAGAGATGGGGAGAAAACAGAGATAATGGGTATTCACTCACAGAGTTTAATGCTATAAAGAAGAAATCTGATGAAACTATAGTTGAATTTGTCAGAAGATTTAATAATTGTACAATAGTCTTCTAGTGGATATTAAGCCCCCTCCTGCTGGTGAAAAAATAACTTTTGCAGGGGATTTTGAGTCAAATTTTGGATTCACATTGAGGGAGAGGAGATCCCCAACCCTTGATCAGATCCAATCAAATGCATTAGAGATAGAAGCAAATATGGTGGCTGCAGGGAAAACACCAGATGCACAACCTATCCAAGATAAGCGAAAGACTAAAGTAGAATCCTCTCAAGATCAAACATTAGAGGATATGAATAATGTAATTAGAAATTTGTCTAATAAATTATTTAAATTGGAATTAGAGAGTAAGAATTCTCAGAGACAAGTACAACAAAATAGAAATTTTAATCCTCAATATAGAAGACACCCTCTGCAAATTTTACAGGGGGAGAGAAAAGATCAAGATCAGATCCAAGCACCACTGTATATAGAGGCAGATCCTGATGGAGTACCAGAGCATTCCAAGGATCATGATGACCATATTTTCACATTGTATGCAGTAGATGAAGATGAACTAGATTTTGAAGGAGGAGAATATAGTGAAACAGAAGTCATCTATGATGATAATGAAATTGATGAATGTTGGAAGCAGTTTTCTAATTTTATGCAGGCAGAACTACATAAGAAATATGACTTGAGATCAAGGAAAAGATCTAGAATTCAAGAAGATGAAGGTGAGTAGCAAGTTCCATCTCCCTTACAAAAGGTGACTCCACAAGAACAAGAACCATAGCCTGCAAAACAATTGAATAAAGGAAAGCAGCAGCAGAATACAAGTAGCAAGACTCAAATGCTTCAAGGTGAGTCTTCTCAAGACAAAAGTGAAAAAATTCCTTTAGAAAAACTATTTTCTCTTCCATAAGAGATTTCAGTCATGAAGAGAAGTGAAGATGAAGATGAAAATAAAACTAAACAGGGTCATGTGTTCAGTTTAACTAAAGAATTAGAAAAAAACAGAATTCAAGTGCCCCTCATAGAGTTAGTCAAAACACCAGCTTATCAAAGAGAAATTACAGATTTTATCAATCCATCTCAGAATGTGAATATAAGTGGCATTGTGAATTTGCAAGAAGATAAACTAGTAGTGGTTTTTGGTTCACATGTGGAGGAGGTAGATTCTTCAACACCTCCTTTCTACATTTCTTTATTGATTCATGATTTACTCTTCCATAATTGTATGTTTGATTCAAGAGCCTCACATAACCTTATGCCATTATCAGTGATGAAACAACTAAACCTACAAGTTACTAAACCTTACAGAGACTTGTATTCTTTTGATTCACATAAAGTCAAGTGTCTGGGGGGCATTAAAGATATGGTGGTGTCACTAGCCTAGATTCCAGCCAAAACTTTGGTAATGGATGTAATGGTAGCAGATATCCCTCCTAGGTTTGGAATGTTACTATCTAGGTCATGGGGGGCTAAATTGGGTGGTGTTTTGAAACTAGATTTTTCTTATGCTGTAATACCGATTTTTGGTGGAGAAGAAAGGAGGCTATAAAGAGAAACAAGATTTATTAGAACAATCACAAATAATGAAGCAAGTAATTCACCTGTATATGGCCAGGAAAAAGATGACTTTTCTTGCTTCATGCTGCATGACAATGTAGAATTGGCTAAAGATAACCAGAGACAACTTACTTCAGCTTGTGTAAATACAGAGCTACAAACAGAAGGGTTGTGGAAGTGCTTCTTTTATGGCGCCTATTCTAAAGAAGGAACAGGTGATGGTTTCCTTTCACAGGATGAACAGATTCAAGATCACAATATTGGAACCCAGAAGGAGCCCAAGCTAGTCAAATTGTTTAAGGAAGTTTCACTTAATTATAAGCAAAGATATATTAAGCCTTTTAGGCAATACACTGATGATTTGGCTTGGTCCTATGAGGATCTAAAGACATATGAGGAAAGCATGTTCAACAGACTTGGATGTCCTGTCAAAGTCATAACGGACAATGCTCAAGTGTTAATTTCAAGTAAGTTTGTTGCCTTTTGTCAGAAGTATAATGCCATTTTATCTTATTTAACTACTTATTATCCACAAGGAAATGGATTGGCTGAATCCACTAACAAACTTTGATGAGAATCCTTAAGAAAACTACTGCAAAGAATCTTGATGGTGAAACTCTATAGCTACCTGTCAATGGGCAGTACCTCATGCATTACTTCTAGTTCTGAAGCATGAGAATCCTATCATTGTAGATACTGAAGTGAATTCAGTGTACCAATGCCATAGAATTTGAATTAGTTAAGCAATATATGACTCCATGCCCAAGGTGAAGGCACTGATCTGCGGTTCTTAGTGCTTTTGTGGAAAAAGCACTATCCCTAGTTGGAGCCAGATGTTGTAGCATCCATTATTATTTAAGTTTTATTTTCAGTTTCATCACAAAATGAAAGAAAAATAAAAAATATGAAAGAAATGGTTGATTATATATTATTAATGGCTTTTGAAAGTGATAAACCCGCGAGAAGATCTGGGTCATTTGATCAACAGGCCATAGATCTAATGATAATTGCGTGGGTAACTAGAATGAAGGTTATTTCAGAAATTGGACATGATGGCGTATCAAATACAGTTTAATTCGCTGAAGTCTAAGCCAATCTCAGCCATCCATCGAAAGAGACAGGATTCGACGGATATTGGGTCGGATATTGGGTCCATATGACACTGACGAATATCGAGTCAGAAATTAATCGGGTTTTGTCCTTAAAATCAGACCCGATAAATTATTAACTGGTAGTTTTTATTTCCTATTCGGTACGTCTGGGAATCAAAGGGGCATTGAAAAGGTAGACACGACATGTTTATGAACCAGAGTGTTAATTCTTTTGATTTTTTTAATAACCGATCCATTGTCTAAAGGTCATGCAGGTTCAAGAGGCACGATCAAGTGATAACTTGATAAGTACATTGAGGTGTGTTGTGGGGAAGAAATGAGCACGAAGATTAATTAAATATCAACCCCTGCAGTTGACCGTGAAGTTAGTATGGTTGACTGAAATGTGTGGCCAGAAATTACTGTGGGGGTTCAACCTCGTTGAAGCTCCCATACATTTGTTACCACCGAAGTGAGCTCCCAAAGCCTTTCGCCCCACGTTGTTGATTCCACATCTTCCACCGCTTTCATCTGTTAATTTCCCACGTCACTCACCATACCCTGCCACTTAATCCACTACTCCATTAATGCTTAGCCATCAGCAAAACCACAGGCTCAAGCTATAGATTCTAATAGCAAGAAACAATCTCCCATCATTCTCTGATTTCTATTACTTCTTATTATCTTGTTTTCTTGAAATGAGTGAGGTGTTTTTACCCTCAAGTGTAATATTTTGTAATGATCTTTACTTCAAAGCAGTTAGAGGATAGTTAGGTAGTTTGACAGTTTTGGTGATTACCAATTGTCTCATAATGTATAAAATGAGGAAATTTTAAGGAGAAGGGGTTCGAAACTTTGGAAAACCTGGAGACTAGGCCACTGCATTCCTAATACAACTGTTGATTAATGAAGAATCAGAAGTTTTCCATACATTGTTGGGTATGATTTTTTTACTTCTCTGTTATGTGTCATCAAATTTTTTCTTCCTTTAATTATGGTAATGAAATTGCACGTCTTTATTTGCTTATGTAAATGAAGTTAAAATCCCTCAAAAGAGCGCTCTTATACTTGAAGTTCCCACCTCTGCAATTCTCCTAAGTTACAAATAGTAGTTTTTGTGTAAGACAACATATTATCTTTAACTTCTCCAAGTGTCACAGATACTAGATTCTGTGTAAAACAACATATTGTCTATGACTCCTATACTTGAAGTTCCCACCTTTGCGATTCTTCTAAGTTACAGATAGTAGTTTCTGTGTAAGACAACATATTATCCTTAACTTCTCCAAGTGTCACAGATAGTAGATTCTGTGTAAAACAACATATTGTCTATGACTTCTTCAAGCTTTCTTCATTCATCATTTATATTTAACAATCAAATGGCATTCTGAGATTTTCATGTCACCTAAGTATTGAGGGTTTAAAACCAAGTCTTTTAGGTCCTTCGTTTGAGAATAAAACACACAATTAAGTGACAAACAAGTGACAATAATTATAAACATTAATGTCTTAAGCACAATTTCTACACAGCCAGGAAATTGGTTTCTTAAGGTACAACAGATCCTATGGTCAATACTGGTCGTATTTCCGCGCCTTCAATAGCCTCCCCAGAAACGATGCCAAAATGTTGGCGTTCATATTTGAATCATACAATTCACCCAATTCCACATTACTTGTCAACCCGGGGCTCGACTGGTTATTTCAAGGCTATCATGTAAGGTATATGTAGGCCACCATTTCCCTACCCAGCATTGAACATTCAATCATAACATAACAATGTGTAACAACAAGTAATAACTGTAACAACAATCAGAGTAACAACAAGTTAAGACTCACAACAACATATTGAAATCATTGCACAACAAGGAAATAACACAACAGAAATAAACCTATGCACACGACTAGTCAAAAAGTGTATGGTTAGGAGAGTGGGCCCAACTCCCTGATCAGGGCTGCGGTAAGATCAAGAACTATAAAATGCTTAGAATATTAGAATTTTTATTAATCAAAATAACATTACATAAGTCTATTGTTACAACTCAAAATTCTCGTATGTCTCTTAGTGGTGGCTTTCCCAGCACCGTAACACTACTTATACATTTCATTTAACAACTAACAATGCCTAAGATTATGGAAGCTATCTGCCTACAAATGCATAGCGATTCTTGATATATAATAAAATATAAAGATAGCACTTGTTCTAATCGATAAATTGAACCACCATTGCAACTGATATCTAAAGATAGTGCTACCAACTTGATATTAATCATTTGCTGCATCATAGTCTTGATCATCATTCCTTCAAATCTGCAAAGAAACTTAAGTTAGCCATTCGCTTTAGGCAATAATCCCCTACGACTACACTTAATCGATTAACAATTCAAAAAGACATGACAATAGGTATACCTTTGTTATTTAGAATAAAAATTGACCAACAAGAACATGAAATGAGTACAGGAAAGGGACAAAAAGGCAGGTAAAAAGTGGGAAAATTTAGCAACTAACAGCATGTAAGGTAGCCTTTCCTTAAACATAAAAAATTCTAAAAGCAAAAAGAATCCCTAAAAAATAGGGATCTATTTTTAGCACCGGGAGTCACATGCATGACCCTGTTTCTGCACTAACGGTTGTCATTGTTGTGAGTCACTTCATGAGCTTTGTCTAGAGAACCATCCTAATCTGGAGAACCAGATCAAGTCTGAGCTCAATTAATTATTGAAAGCCAAAATCATTTTTCCGTTTGACATTCTAGATGGGTTTCCAATATGGTTCTCGTTAGAAAGAAAAATGGGACATTATAATTTGCATTGACTTTCGAAATCTTAACAAAGCCTGCCAAAAAGATAATTTTCCTTTGCCTCCCATGGAGCAAATATTGCAAGCAGTTGCAGGATCAGAATTAATGTCCTTTTTGGATGGTTTCTCTGGCTACAACCAAGTTTTCGTCCATCCTGACGATCAATTAAATACCAAGTTCAGAACCAAATGGGGTACTTATGCATATCAAAAGATGTCTTTTGGTTTGATCAACGCTGGCGCCACATTTCAAAGGGCCATGGACATCGCATTTAATGGATTAATAAACAAATCAGTAGTAATCTACTTGGATGATATAACTATATATTTTAGAAAACGAGGTAATCATCTCAGAGATTTAAAACAGATCTTCCAACGTTGCCAAAGGTATCGAATTTCACTTAATCCAAAAAAGTCCTTTTTTGCATTAAGTGAAGCAAAACTTCTTGGATTTATAGTGTCAAAATCTAGAATCCATATTAATCCTCGAATCAAGGAGATTTCCAAAATACCCTTACCTCACAACAAGAAAGCCATGCAATCCTTCCTTGGCAAGATTAATTTTGTTAAGAGACTTGTTCTAGACTTTTCAAGGATCGTATCTCCCTTACAAGCAATGATTAAAAAGAATTCAATCTTCAAATGGGGCCAAGAGGAATATGAAGCATTCAATTTGATTAAACAAGCGATTTTCAACGCCCCATCTTTAGCAACTCCAAATTTCTCTGATCATTTCATTTTGTATACATTTGCCTCTGATAGATCATATGCTATGATACTCAGTCAAGCAAATCAAGACAAGGCAGAATCCCCAATTGCCTTTTTTAGTTCAAATCTACAAGGGGCCAAATTAAATTATTCTAACATCAAGAAACAAGCTTATGTTGTTTTCAAAGAAATCAAACATTTCAGACCCTTTCTGCTTAAAACCCATACAAAAATCATAGTACCATTTCCAACAGTAAGAAATCTCTTAGTACAGAAGGACGTGGGTGAGAAAAGAGAAAATTGGGTTACTGCCTTACAAGAATACGACGCTGAAATCAAACCAGCAAATATTGTAAAATATCAAGGCCTTTGCAAAATGCTGGCTGGAGCATCGCTTATTTCGGAAATACCATCTACAAAAGTACAAATGTATGAGGTAAGCCTAAATGATATTGAATCATTATATGCTGATATCATTTTTATCTAAAGAATGGATATGCTCCTTCAAACCTCGATTATACAAAGAAAAGAGCCCTAAGGTTGAAGGCTAAGACATATCGACTCGTGAACGACGTACTTTTTAGGATAAATTATGATTTTCTTCTCCTTAGATGTCTTGAGAAATCTGAAGTTGAAAAGGTGTTGCAGGAAATCCATGATGGACCAGCAGGTGGACATTATGCTAGAGATGCGACAGCACATAAAATATTGCATGCAGGGGGCTATTGGCCTACACTATTCAAAGATGCACATAGCTACGTAAGGAAATGTCAAGTTTGTCAAACTGCTGCTAGAAGACAAAAGAAACCGTTGTTGCCTTTGCAACCAGTCAATATCGATCAACCTTTTGATCAATGGGGATTGGATATAATAGGTGAGATCGTTCCTCACTCTTCTAAACAGCATAGGTATATCCTTACAGCTACATATTATTTTACTAAATGGGTAGAAGCAGTTCCTCTCAAGACAGCTAATACCAAACACATTATTGATTTAATAGATCAGTTCATAATCACCAGGTTTGGTTTACCCTCTGCTTTAATGCTTGATAATGCATCCTATTTCTCTGGCAATGCTATGACTGAATTTGCACTCAAAAGAGGTTTTAAGCTTAAATACTCTACCAATTATTACCCACAGGGGAACAGGTTAGCTGAATCAACAAATAAAAACTTAATCAGAATCATTAAGCGAACCATCGATCAAACTCATAAGAATTGGCACAACTCCTTAATATATGCTCTATGGGCAGACCGAATAACGCAGAAAGCCTCCATTGGCACTTCTCCCTTTAATTTAGTCTATGGGAAAGAAGTGATCCTTCCAACTCATCTAGCGATTCCCTCTTTGGCCTTAGTTTAATTTATTGACAAAACACCAACTTCTTCCTTACAACTAAGGCAGTTGCAAATCCTTAAGCTACAAGAGCAACGAGAATATGATAAAATAACTCATGCTCATCACCAAGAATTAGTAAAATCTTCTTTTGATTCAAACATGTATCCAGAAAGGACTTTTAGATTGGAGATCTAGTTTTAAAATGGGATAAGGCTCACGAGGAAAAGGGCAAACATACAAAATTCCAACGAATGTGGCTTGGCCCTTTCCAAATAGCAGAAATCATAGGTCCATCTACTTTTATGTTACAGGATTTAACAGGAAAAAGATAATCTTTACCTGTTAATGGGCAGATCCTCAAAAAATACTTTCCATAGGAGATCATTCTTCTATTTTTGTAGATTGATCTTTCTTTTATTTTGATAATCAAACCAATTGTAAATGGTTGCATTTGGAATTCACGAAAAAGACAACTATTTATTTTATATTTTGTTTTTCGCTTGTATAAATAGAACTAATTTGGAAAATTGGTCATTATTATTGAAAGGTACAGTCAAAGGCTATAAACCTGAAAATGACACTAGTTTCAACCTTACAAAGTTTGATAAAAAGTAACCTTTTGTGGGAACTTGTTTTATATCAGTCAAATGAAAGGCGTCAAAAAACAAAACAAAGATTCTCTGTAGAAATCTCTTTCCAAAAACTTTACAATTGTCGTCTAGAGCTATTCTTAAGGAAACAATGACTTCCTCCCCACCTAGAGAATTACGAGCTTCAAGGAATAATTCAGCGATACACTTTAAACTTAAAGAATAAGAGGTCTCATCACGAGCCGACTTATCATGATCATAAGATATTATAGCTTCCTAACTTTTCCAAAACTGAATACCACAACAGGGCAATGACTCAAGATTGTTGCAATCAAAAGACAAGGGGTCTCATCACGAGCCAGCTTGTTCAACAAAGTTATAAATCAATTGAGTGGCATTGTCATAATTTGGCTACCAAACCAAGGCATTGTTCTTTGAGAATTAAAACAAAATAAAAGCAATAAGTGTGGATATGGATTTACATTTGAAAATAGTATATTTCTCCAAGTAGGATACAGGATCATTGTTGGGTAACAGGTAACCCTGTCGAGGCTATAAACGCTTGCTAGTAGTAGAGGCTCTACCTACGACAAATGAGCATATTTAAAACTGATTTACAAAGAGAACTTTGTTTTTATCTTTATAAACCAAGTAGTAGCTGATGTAAATACAACGACTAGCTTCAGGAAGTAAAAAATCAAAGTTAACATAGAAGAAACAAACTATCATTGACAACTGAAATAATGGTGTACTTTATGTTTCTATAATAAAGTTTGATTTTCTGGAAAAGCCTTCTGTTTTGGAAGTTTAGAAAATCAAAAGAAAAATAGTGATAACTAGTTCTTCCAAGTGAATCGCCAATTGTTGTGGCCAGCAACAGCCCCCTTCTTATTTAGTTTTATTATTAATACTAAATAAGTGGAGACCCTTAATGAAAAAATTTAAAAAAATAAATTAGTACTTGTATTTCCTTTTTGAATAAAATCTTACTATCATAAATTTAGGAGAATACCCCTAAAAATAAAAAAGACTTAAGTTTTATGACAAGTTCGAACAAAATTGTTCTCTCAACAATAAAGCGTCGCATCACAAAAAGGTAATGGATGCCATCCTATAAACAGAATCCTAAGATTGCGAAATCGTGATGCGAAATCACGCACTGAAGACACTCATCGCATTGTAGTTCTTCATATGCCTCAAATAGCACTTAAGGTGAAATACCTTAAACCGCCGATATGCAATGGCGCGTTTCGCAAATCACATTTCGCAGGAAACATATGGTAATAGATGATTGTCACACACAACGAATCAGTGATATTGCGATCTGCAATATTGTGAAGCAAATCACAAAATTGATTTATCACAGATCTGCAAGGCTCGTCGTTCGAAAAAGATTTTCCATAAATCGATGCCTAGTAATGCGCATTCATGTTAATTTAATCAGTTAGTTGATGATCATTAATGAAATATGGTTTTGACCTGATCGAAGGGCTATTTCACGAAAGGTGGTATATTTTATATGATTTCGGCATTAAAAGCTTTCCTGTCACCTTTTTCTTATCATTACTCTTTCCTCATTTGCAAATTGCAAGAGCGAAAAGTAGAGAGGTATACATAGCAGTGTTCAGAATATTATGGGAAAGAAGGGAAAAGCTTCGAGTTCTGAAGACAAATAAATGACGCCCATATACACAAACACCACCTGTAATAGAGACGCCAACGTTACTACTTAGGAAGGAATGCATAGTCTACTTGAGGAAGAAAATCCTAGAGTAATATAAGTTACAGCTACTGCAGACTCACACAAGTCGTCTGAGGCATCAATTACAAAACTAGCATGCTCGTTCTTGCACCGGATAGCGGCAAGGCCCAAGATTCTTCCATACACGGACATGGTCAAATGGGTACTGGATCGTGCTGACATAACAGATCGACAGTTTAAGACTAAGAGCCAAGGACTCATTAGCTTATTCACTTCACAAGATTTAAGGCTCATGTATCATCTGCCAGAGCCACAAGTGACCTACAATAAACAGTTCATGGAGAAGTTCGCTAAGGAAAATGAAGATTTGGCAAAATGCACCAAGGACTGGTTGAGAATGGATGAACCACTAAAAAAGGATAAACATGGTATGTATAGTACTAGTTCTCTCGCCTCCCCATATTTCTTTGTTGCTGCTATGCTTTGTAGACTTTTTGGAAAGCCTGACATCAACAAATTTTCATCTGAATGGATACCATTATTAGATGTGCCACTAATGCTACTATTGTGGATTGGGCTAAGATATTTTCTAACAATTTAGCCACAACCATTTTAAATTACCGGTCCAAAAGAACTACTACTCAGAGGATTTATCCTCCTTTCTACTTATCCACTTATGTGATGGATGCAATCTGTTATGTTTCCAAGTTTCCTCTAATGGGTTGGAAATGAACTACTCAGGACCCCTTACCCATTCATGTTTATCACAAGGAATTCTAGGATTCCAAGTTCATTCCGTATTTTTACAAGATTTGTCATGGAGTCATGTTACCTCTGTACAAAATGTTGCATAATAAAGATGCTCCAAGATTTTCTCCCGAAAAGGAGGTTGATATGCTCCCTGTCGTGAGATGGTTTGGAGAAGAAATTTTCACTTATGTCAGAGTATTTGGAAGCCTCGCTTCCACTCATATCCTACCTTTATATGTCCCTAATAAATTACTGGCACGAGAGATTGCATAACAAACTTGCGGGGTAGGAGGTATGAGAAAAGAGCTGAAGGACAAGAAGAAGGCCATTTGGCCGTAATTTCTTGTGGCCTATGGGGATTTTTCACTATTTTATTTAGGTCATTCACTCAAAGAAGTAGACAACATGTTATGTCTACGATTGTTCAAATTTCCAAGAAGACAATTCGACCCTTATGATATCATTAATAATTTCACTACTGCAGTCAAAGTAAAAGTGTTTTCTAGAGAAGATGATCTTTTTGATGATACATATTAGCAGAAAAGTACACTGAAAAAAAATTATGCATTCATCCCAAATGCAATTTCCTCCAGCAGAATTTCAAGAATTCAAATTATACAGAGAAAGGAGATTAGCTAATATCCCTTTGGATAAATTACGCTTGGAACCAGTAAGGAAGCCAACTCCCAGTATCAGTCTCAGTGGAATTTGAGGCACAGACAGGTCTAGATCTAAGTCTGGGAGAGAAACACCAGAACACTCCAAAAAGTCCCGAGAGTGACCATAATAAAAGTGAAGGGTCAGTAAGGGATACTGCCCAACTAAGGAGCGCCCAGAACAACAGGTTTTAACCACTCCATAGGTAAATCTTCCCCATCATCTAGCCACCACCAGTAAGAACTGAGCTGGATAAAGAATGGGAGACATTCAATGACTTAATCAATAGTGAGGGGCAAAGCACAAAAACAACTGAGAGTAATGTAGAGATAGTGGATGATATAGTCATTGGAACAATCAGCAATGTCCTAGAAATGGAACATATTCCCATTACCCCATCTTCTGAAATCATGCTCAAAATAGAGGAAATTCCTCCTCTCGATGTATTTTATAGTCTGCAGCATAAGGCAGTGGTGAGAAGACAAAGAAATACAAGGAAATTGGAAAGCGTGCTCTCCCCTGGCGCAGAGAAATTAGACATCCTTTGGCAAGATCCTACCACTGACCCTACTGAAAATCTCTCTAAATTATCTAAAATCGTAGGAGCATATGCTTCTGCGACCATTGATAAAGCATCCGAGGTACAAAAATTACTGAAAGAAAAAGAGGATCAAATACATATTTTGCAGCAACAGCTACAACAAGCCAGGACCAACAGCAAAGCAGAAAAAAATCTAGAAAAATTACAGCAGGACTTTCAACAAATGCAACTAGGATACCATAACAGTTTGGTCGAAAGAGAAAAATAGTTACAGGTTATGCAAGAGATGCATAAGGACGATCCTAAGCTTACATAGTTTGTCACCGTATCCATTTCCTTAAATGGTCAACTCCTACAGCAGCAAGAAACATTGTGCTAAAGAATACTGCAGTGGAGCTCTTATTGCGAGATAAGCGACATAATTACTAATCAAGTCGTGGACATGTAACATGATTACGATTTAATTGATAAAAGAGTTACTGAATATTTGGTTTGGCAGGAATCAGAGGAAGGGAAAAAGGCAGGCGCACCCATAATCAATGAAACCCACAAAGAAATGATGTTTAATAAATGGGATGCACAGATCAAGAAAGTAGAACAAGCGTCAGAAGAAGCAGCCACGGCAGCAAACAATGTCATTGACTATGTTAATGAAAATTTACACAAGCAAAATCTCATATCAGATACCACTCCAGGATTTCTACCAAATGTACAGCATCTACAGACAAGCTGGAGACAAATGGCTCAAGAAAGAGCAGAGCCCATCAAAAGGTTAACCAATTTGAATTGGGATTCTTACTGGAAGTACCTGGTAAAACCACACAGTCAGTGCATGACTCTCAAATACCTCACTAACTCTACTGAGAACATGGCGCCAGCACTTGTCTATTCCATTTTCACGGAACAGCTAAAGTTGGAGGTCAGCCAACCAACCCTCCTCAAGCCAATGCTAGATGCTTGTGACTACAAGGAACAGATACATAGATAGTTCATTGCCAGATTTAGTTTTAGATTCAGTTTTAGTTTTAGATTTGCTTTATTTTTGCCAGAAATGGGGATGGTCATTTAAACCGCCTCCTACATTTTTGTAATAAACTATTTTTAGATTTAGCTAGTAGTATTTTAACCCTTCTCATGCATTTAGAGAAGGGTCCTGAAATTTGTCAAAAACTTGTCCTTAGAACATGCACTTCTGCACTCTCTGAGAAGGTTTTGATGAATGAATGGAACAACATTTATTGATATTTGTGTTTAATATCTACTATTGAAATTGCACTTTTGTACTCTTAGTAGATGTTGAATTAAGAAGAGATAAATCATTATTTCTTAAGCTCATGAGTAGAACTTGTTATAAATGGTACTTTTATCTCTTAGTGATTTCTGCTTATGTGTTAAGGTGATATTCAGGTTCAGTTATTTATGTAGAATGCTTGAATGCTTGAGTTATCATTTGGCACTTTTGTACGGTGATAGCTATTCTATTTATGCTTAATATATGAGTGACTTCTTATGCGATATGCTTTTCGCAATTGTTTCGTCTAACTTTTTATATGAAACGGTTTATCTTTATTGAATCCTTTTCTCATAGCAATTGAATGATCTTTATTACCAATTGCCATTAGAGATTATTTTAGATCACATAACTGAAAGATTAAATCCCGGGTTAGTTTTTAGAATTATATATTTCTATTCATTAGAATATAATTGCATGTTGTTAAATTAGATTTAGAATTAAAGCATTTTACTTAGGAATTACTAGTAAGGAAATATCAATTCTCAACACACACACACACACATGAATTGGGAAACTGGTCCCATATCCCCAGTCGGACCCACCATCCCAAACGGAAAAGGAGTTGCTTCCAAGGTCCGGACCGGGTGCGTATCCCCCTTGTTGTAGACCTGATTTTTGGGGCTTCAACATATTTGGCGCTAGAAGGAGGACCCTGAACTGTGATTGGCAAGTAAATCTAAATCTAAATACCATTCTGAGAGTAAATCGCCCTCACCATATCCCTTGACTTCTCCATCGCATTTAGAATCTTTGAGTCTTGAGCGAGAAGTCGATAAAACAACAACCACTGCCACAAACCCGAACATTTCAGAGAATTCTACTATTAAACCTCCTGAAGTTGAATCTTTGATCCATAAACTTCAGCTATTTTCTATATCACCCCAAAAATCTAAAAAATCTCAAGGTAGTGTGACTTCGCAATATAACCCTTCTCATCCTCTTATCAGATTGCAGAGTGAAAAGTTTGGTATCGAACCAACTGAGTTACCTCTACCTACAAGGAAAAGAGCAAGGAAATCACCTAAAGGGTCTGATAGTGAGACTCTTTCGTCATCATCGTCCATCTTAACTTCTCCACCGTGAAGTCAACCATCCACCCCTCCACTTCAAATTATTGTCCACCAGACCACTGGAACTTCAACATCCGCTTCTCAATCATCCGAAACTATAATTTCCTCGTCTTCCCAATTATAAGGAACATCGTCTGCGCTTTCATCTATTAGTAGTTCAACGATGGCCCAAACCCCATGGAATAACCTAGGGGTAGTCTTAATGTCTGCACCCTTGAGTCAAATACCGACCCATCCTGAAAAATGGTTGCCTAAGTTTAATCCTGAAACAGGCATGCTAGCAGAAGAACATTAAACAACTTTATGTTATCTACAAATCTCAATGGAGTTACTAATGAAGACGTTGTTTTCCAACTCTTTCCTTACACTTTGTAAGGACCAGCCGGATCATGGTACTTCTCATTACCATCTGGATCTATCACTAGTTGGGATATTTTCCAAGAGAAATTCTTGACTAAGTTCGGTGATGACAGGTCTACTGTGACACTGATCAATAACCTGTCTAATCTTAGGGCTGAATCAAGGGAACCTATCAATGATTTTAGTTCGTGTTTCAATAAACTTTTGAATAAAATTCCTACCGCTTCCAAGCCTAGGGAAGAAGTTTGAAGTGAATGGTACATATTTGCTCTACCATCAAACGTAGCAATCTTCGTTGATAGGGCTAACACAACAACTTTAGCTGACAATATGAAGGAAGCAATAGCGGTAGAAAAACATATCATAGCCTTAGAAAAGAAAAACGTTGTTGATAAACGAAAATATAAGAAGGTCACTTTCAAAGAAGATCCCAAGAAAAAACAATCGAAAGACCCATTTGATTTAGAAGGATTGCATAAAGTTTTGAAAACTATGTCTAACGAAATGGTTGAGATTAAAAAACAGGTGGCAGAGACTTCTTCGAAAAATCCTTACAAGCCTTATAGAAGAAACCCTTAAACTGATTCAAAGCCTCCCAATGCTATCACAAATGAAAAATCAGAAGAAGAATAAGAGGAATTTTCTAACAAGGAGCCTACTAATGAAGAAGAAGTTGTAGAAGTACAGGGAATGTGGAAGTTGTAGAAGTACAGGGAATGTGGGATTTCATCCTCCCAGATGAAGAGGATCAAGAGGCATCACCAGTTAGTACTAGAAGTAGAAATAAACTCGATCCTCCACAACCTACTCCTAAGTCGAAGAGCGCAAGCTCAATGTCTAAGGATAAAGTCGCAGGTAAGAAAATGTCACCCAAAGTGACTCAAACAAGGCCAGTCCAAACAGATTCACCAACTCCATCTGAAACATTGATTGTTTCTGATGAGATGGAGTATAATATCATAGAAGACATGAAGAAGACTAGGGCTAACATTACTTTTTATGAATTGAATAAGTTAAAATATCAACAAAAGCTACTTTTGAAAGAGTTACATGAAATACCTATTGCACCTCTGCCTGCTGTTGTAATCTCACAAGCTTCTCATGAGATGGGAAGACCTCCAACTAATGCGACTAATAAAGTCGATCCAAATGATATCGCTCTAATTGGAGACAAGTCAAGATCTCATACTCCCCCATTTCTTCTTACTTATGAAGTTTTCAACAAAAATTTGCATAATTGTTTAGTGGATTCAGGAGCTTCATCTAATATCTTACCTAAATCAATATGTGCAAAGTTGAACGTCCAACCTCAAAAATTTGTAGTATGCATAGTTTAGCTGGACCGGTCGCAGGTTGAAGTGATCGGTGAACTAAATCAGGTTACCATAAGGTTGTCATCTAATCCAACGGTATGTCAAGTTATTGATATTTTAGTTGCAGACATTCCTGAATTTTATGGCTTAATTCTTAGCAGAGATTGGTCTGAAAAGCTTCATGGATACTTTGCAACCGATTGGTCGCATATGTGGCTTCCTTACAATGGTAAACCAAATTAGATAAAGGTTGAATGAGAAAGACATCAAAAATGCATAGTAATAGAATTGGAAGGAGAAAATGAACTCGTAGCATACAGCAACAATATAATTGGCAATTATTCTATTGACTCTTTCTTAGGAAATTTTAATGCTCATACTTCGCCTTACTTAGAAAATTCTGTTTTATCTCAAGTAGAAAAGTTTTCTTAAATAGATAGTTCTAAATGTGTTAATTTTATAGATAGTCATGTAAATAAATCTTTATTTTGGAAATTATTTTTTGACGGTTCTAAGTCTAACGAGGGAGCAAGAGCAGGATGCGTATTAGTTAGTCCAGAAGGAAACAAAACTATGCTAACTTGTAGACTCGATTTCAATTGCGCCAATAACACTGCAGAATACGAAGCTTTAGTCTAAGGATTATACAAAGAAATTGGATTAGATATCAAGTATCTACAAGTCTTCAGAGATTCTGAAATTGTTATTAGACATGTACGAAATACTATACATTGTCTATCAGGGCATTTAAGCAATATCAATCTTTAGTGCAAGATCTGACTGAACATTTTATAGCATTGAATATTTCATCAATTCACGGACTCCAAAATGCTAGTGCTGACCTCCTAGCAAACGTAGCCTCCAAGCTCATTCCCTTATAAGACTATAGCCCAAATAGATTCTCAATTGAATTGATCTTTAGACCCTCGATTATTGATAACATTACCAATTGGAGAATTTTCAAATATGATCCTGATATTGTAAGCTTCCTCACATCAGAGGGATCTTACACTAATCAGATAATTGATGAGAACCAACATGACAAATAGTTGCAACAATATAACACTAATAATGTTATGCCAAAATCATTGGTCAAATTGGAAGACCTATATGATTTGAAAGACCGATTCAAAAGATCTACCAATTCAAAACTTCAAAGTTCAACTCTGAACTATGAATTAGTAAATCTAGGAACTGATACCAAGCCACAGAATATCAACCTAGGTCTTGGCCTAGCCCCTGAAGAAAGATTCGCATACATTCCTCTCCTGAAACAATACAAAAGTGTCTTTGCCTGGAACTATGATGAACTTAATACTTACGACACTTCTGTCATTCAGCATACTATCCCAATGATAAATGATGAAAAACTTGTCCAGCAAAAGCTGAGAAAGATCCATCCTAATCTGGAGAACAAGATCAAGTCTGAGCTCAATAAATTATTGAAAGCCAAAAACATTTTTCCTGTTTAACATTCTAGATGGGTTTCCAATATGGTTCCCATTAGAAAGAAAAACCGAGACTTTAGAATTTGCATTGACTTTCGAAATCTTAACAAAGTCTGCCAAAAAGATAATTTTCCTTTGCCTCCCATGGATCAAATATTGCAAGCAGTTGCAGGATCAGAATTAATGTCCTTTTTGGATGGTTTCTCTGGCTACAACCAAGTTTTGGTCCATCCTGACAATCAATTAAAGACCACGTTCAGAACCAAATGGGGTACTTATGCATATCAAAAGATGCCTTTTGGTCTGATCAATGCTGGCGCCACATTTCAAAGGGCCATGGACATAGAATTTAAGGGATTAATAAACAAATCAGTAGTAATCTACTTGGATGATATAACTGTATATTCCAAAAAATGAGGTAATCATCTCAGAGATTTAAAACAGATCTTCCAACGTTGCCAAAGGTATCGTACTTCACTTAATCCAAAAAAGTCCTTTTTTGTATTAAGTGAAGGAAAACTTCTTGGATTTACAGTGTCAAAATCTAGAATCCATATTAATGCCGACAGAATCAAGGAGATTTCCAAAATACCCTTACCTCACAACAAGAAAGCCATGCAATTCTTCCTTGGCCAGATTAATTTTGTTAAGAGATTTGTTCCAGACTTTTCAAGGATCGTATCTCCCTTACAAGCAATGAATAAAAAGAATTCAATCTTCAAACGGGGCCAAGAGGAATATGAAGCATTCAATTTGATTAAACAAGCAATTGTAAAGGCCCCATCTTTAGCAACTCCAAATTTCTCCGATCCTTTCATTTTGTATACATTTGCCTCTGATAGATCATATGTTGCGATACTCACTCAAGCAAATCAAGACAAGGCAAAAGCCCCAATTTCTTTTTTCAGTTCAAATCTATAAGGGGCTGAATTAAATTATTCTGATGTCAAGAAACAAGCTTATGCTATTTTCAAAGCAATCAAACATTTCAGACCCTTTCTGCTTAAAACCCATACAAAAATCATAGTACCATTTCCAACGGTAAGAAATCTCTTAGTACAGAAGGATGTGGGTGAGAAAAGAGCAAATTGGGTTACTGCCTTACAAGAATACGATGTTGAAATCAAACCAGCAAATATTGTAAAAGATCAAAGCTTTTGCAAAATGCTAGCTGGAGCATCGCTTATTTCCCAAATACCATCTGCAAAAGTACAAATGTATGAGGTAAGCCTAAACGATATTGAATCAGTATATGCTGATATCATATTTTATCTAAAGAACAGATGTGCTCCTTCAAACCTCGATTATACAAAGAAAAGAGCCCTAAGGGTGAAGGCTAAGCAATATCAACTCGTGAATGACGTACTTTTTAGGATGAATTATGATACTCTTCTCCTTAGATGTCTTGAGAAATCTAAAGCTGAAAAGGTGTTGCAGGAACTCCATGATGGAACAACAGGTGGACATTATGCTGGAGATGCGACAGCACATAAAATCTTACGTCCAGGGTACTATTGGCCCATACTATTCAAAGACGCACATAGCTACGTAAGGAAATGTCAAGTTTGTCAAACTACTGCTGAAAGACAAAATAAACCATTGTTGCCTTTGCAACTAGTCAATATCAATTAACATTTTGATCAATGGGGATTGGATATAATATGTGAGCTCATTCCTCACTCTTCTAAACAGCACAGGTATATCCTTACAGCTACATATTATTTTACTAAATGGGTAGAAGCAGTTCCTCTCAAGACAGCTAATGCCAAACACATTATTGATTTCATAGATCAGTTCATAATCACCAGGTTTGGTTTACCCTCTGCTTTAATGTTTGATAATGCATCGTATTTCTCTGGCAATGTTATGACTAAATTTGCACTCAAAAGAGGTTCTAAGCTTAAATACTCTACCAATTATTACCCACAGGGGAACGGGTTAGCTGAATCAACAGATAAAAACTTAATCAGAATCATTAAGTGAACCATCGATCAAATTCATAAGAATTGGCACAAATCCTTAATATATGCTCTATGGGTAGACCGAATAATGCAGAAAGCCTCCATTGGCACTTCTCCCTTTAATTTAGTCTATGGGAAAGAAGTGGTCCTTCCAACTCATCTAACGGTTCCCTCTTTGGCCTTAGTTCAATTTATTAACGAAACACCAACTTCTTCCTTACAACTAAGGTAGCTGCAAATCCTTAAGCTAGAAGAGCAACGAGAACAGGCTAAAAAAACTCATGCTCATCACCAAGCATTAGTAAAAGCTTCTTTTGATTCAAACATGATATCCAGAAAGGACTTTTAGATTGGAGATCTAGTTTTAAAATGGGATAAGGCTCACGAGGAAAAGGGCAAACATACAAAATTCCAACGAATGTGGCTTGGCCCTTTCCAAATTGTAGAAATCATAGGTCCATCTACTTTTATGTTACAGGATTTAATAGTAAAAAGAGAATCTTTACCTGTTAACGGGCAGATCCTCAAAAAATACTTTCCATAGGAGATCATTCTTCTATTTTTGTAGATTAATCTTTCCTTTATTTTGATAATAAAACCAGTTGTAAATGGTTTGGAATTCACGAAAAGGACAACTATTTCTTTTATATTTTGTTTTTCACTTGTATAAATAGAACTGATTTGGAAAATTGGTCGTTATTATTGAAAGGTACAGTCAAAGGCTATAAACCTAAAAATGATACTAGTTTCAACCTTACAAATTTTGATAAAAAGCAACCTTTAGTGGGAACTTGTTTTATATCAGTCAAATGAAAGGCGTCAAAAAACAAAACAAAGATTCTATGTAGAAAATCTCTTTCCAAAAACTTTACAATTTTCGTCCAGAGCTATTCTTAAGGAAACAATGACTTCCTCCCCACCTAGAGAATTACGAGCTTCAAGGAATAATTCAGCAATACACTTTAAACTTAAAGAATAAGAGGTCTCATCACGAGTCGACTTATCATGATCATAAGATATTATAGCTTCCTGACTTTGCCAAAATTGCATACCACAACAGGGAAATGACTTAAGATTGTTGCAATCAAAAGACAAGGGGTCTCATCACGAGCCAGCTTGTTCAGCAAAGTTATAAATCAATTGAGTGGCATTTTAATAATTTGGCTACCAAACCAAGGCATTGTTCTTTGAGAATTAAAAGAAAATAAAAGAAATAAGTGTGGATATGGATTTCCCTTTGAGAATTGTATATTTCTCCAAGTAGGATACAGGATCATTGCTGGGTAACAGGTAATCCTGTCGGGGCTATAAACGCCTACTGGCAGTAGAGGCTCTACCTACAACAAATGAGCATATTTAAAACTGATTTACAAAGAGAACTTTGTTTTTATCTTTATAAACCAAGTAGTGGCTAACATAAATATAATGACTAGCTTCAGGAAGTAAAAAATCAAAGTTAACATAGAAGAAACAAACTATCATTGACAACTGAAAGCATGGTGTACTTTATCTTTCTATAATAAAGTTTGATTTTCTGGAAAAGCCTTCTGTTTTGGAATTTTAGAAAATCAAAAGAAAAATAGAGATAATTGGTTCTTCCAAGTGAATTTCCAATTGTTGTGGCCAGCAACAACCCTCTTCCTATTTAGCTTTATTACTAATACTAAATAAGTGGAAACCCTTTATGAAGAAATTTAAAAAAAAAAAATAGTACTTGTATTTCCTTTTTGAATAAAATCTTACTATCATAAATTTAGGAGAATACCCGAAAAATCAAAAAAGACTTAAGTTTTATGATAAGTTCGAACAAAACTGTTTTCTCAATAATAAAGCGTCGCATCGCAAAAAGCTAATGGATGCCATCCTATAAACAGACTCCTAAGATTGCAAAATCGTGATGCGAAATCACACACTGAAGATACTCATCGCATCGTAGTTCTTCATATGCCTCAAATATCACTTAAGGTGAAATACCTTAAACCGTCGATATTCAATGGCGCGTCTCGCAAATCGCATTTCACAGAAAACATATGGTAATAGATGATTGTCAAATGCAACGGATCAGCAATATTGTGATCTGTGATATTGCGAAGCAAATCACAAAATCGCTTTATCACAGATCTGTAGGGCTCGACGTTCGAAAAAGCTCTTCCGTAAACCGATGCCCAGTAATGCGCATTCATGTTAATTTAATGAGTTAGTTGATGATCATTAATGAAATATGGTTTTGATCTTATCGAAGGGCTATTTCACAAAAGTGGTATATTTTATATGATTTCGGCATTTAAATCTTTCCTATCACCTTTTTCTTATCATTACTCTTTCCTCATTTGCAAATTGCAGGAGAAAAAAGCAGAGAGGTATACATAGCAGTGTTCAGAATATTATGGGAAATAAGGGAAAAGCTCTGAGTTCTGAAGTCAAAGAAATGACGCCCTTATACACAGACACCACCTGTAATAGAGATGCAGACGTTACTACTTAGGAAGGCATGCACAGTCTACTCGATGAAGAAAATCCCAGAGTAATAGAAGTTACAGCTACTGCAGACTCACGCGAGTCGTCTGAGGCATCAATTACAGAACTAGCATGCTCGTTCTTGCACCGGATAGCGGTGAGGCCCAAGATTCTTCCATACATGGACATGGTCAAATGGATACTGGATAGTGCTGAGATAATAGACTGACAGTTTAAGACTAAGAGCCAAGGACTCATTGGCTCGTTCACTTCACAAGATTTAAGGCTCATGTATCATCTGCCAGAGCCACAGGTGACCTACAATAAACAGTTCATGGAGAAGTTCGCTAAGGAAAATGAAGATTTGGCAAAATGCACCAAGGACTAGTCGAGAAGGGATGAACCACTAAAAAAGGATAAACATGGTATGTATAGTACTAGTTCTCTCACCTCCCCGTATTGCTTTGTTGTTGCTATGCTCTGTAGACTTTTTGGAAAGCCCGAAATCAACAAATTTTCATCTGAATGGCTACCATTATTAGATGTTGCCACTAATGTTACTATTGTGGATTGGGCTAAGATATACAATTTAGCCACAACCATTTTAAATTACCGGTCCAAAAGAACTACTACTCAGAGGATTTATCCTCCTTTCTACTTGTCTACTTATGTGATGGATGCAATCTGTTATGTTTCCAAGTTTCCTCTAATGGGTTGGAAATGGACTACTCAGGACCCCTTACCCATTCATGCTTATCACAAGGAATTATGGGATTCCAAGTTCATTTCGTATTTTTACAAGATTTGTCATGGAGTCATGTTACCTCTATACAAAATGTTGTATAATAAAGATGCTCCAAGATTTTCTCCTAAAGCGGAGGTCGATCTACTCCCTGTTGCGAGATGGTTTGGAGAAGAAATTTTCACCTATTTCAGAGTATTCGGAAGCCTCACTTCCGCTCATATCCTACCTTTATATGTCCCTGATAAATTACTAGCACAGGAGATTGCATAACAAACTTGCGGGTTAGGAGGTATGAGCAAAGAGCTGAAGGACAAGAAGAAGGCCATTTGGCCGTAATTTCTTATGGCCTATGGGGATTTTTCACTATTTGATTTAGTTCATGCATTCAAAGAAGTAGACAACATGTTATGTCTACAATTGTTCAAATTTCCAGGAAGACAATTCGACCCTTATGATATCATTAAGAATTTCACTACTGCAGTCAAAATAAAAGTGTTTTCTAGAGAAGATGATCTTTTTTGATGATACATATCAGCAGAAAATTACACTGAAAGAAATTCTGCATTCGGCCCAAATGCAATTTCCTCCAGCAGAATTTCAAGAATTCAAATTATACAGAGAAAGGAGATTAGCTAATATCCCTTTGGATAAATTACACTTGGAATCAGTAAGGAAGCCAACTCCCAGTGCAGTCTCAGTGGAAGTTCAAGCATAGATAGGTCTAGATCTAATTCTGGGAGAGAAACACCAGAACACTCCAAAAAGTCCGAGAGTGACCATAATAAAAGTGAAGGGTTAGTAAGGGATACTTCCTAGTCTAAGGAGCACCCAGAACAATAGGTTTTGACCACTCCATAGGTAAATCTTCCCCCTCTCATCATCTAGCCACCACCAGTAAGAACTACGCTGGATAGAATGGGAGACATTCAATGACTTAATCAATACTGAGGGGCAGAGCACAAAGACACCTGAGAGTAATGTACAGACAGTGGATGATATAGTCATTGGAACAATCAGCAATGTCCCAGAAATGGAACATATTCCCATTACCCCATCTTATGAAATCATGCTCAAAATAGAGGAAATTCCTCCTCTCGATGTATTTGATCGTCCACAGCATAAGGCGGTGGTGAGAAGACAAAGAAATAAAAGGAAATTGGAAATCATGCTCTCCCCTAATGCAGAGCAATTAGACATCCTTTGGCAAGATCCTACCACTGACCCTACTGAAAATCTCACTAAATTATCTCAGATCGTAGGAGTATATGCTTCTACGACCATTGATAAAGCATCTGAGGTACAGCAATTACTGAAAGAAAAAGAGGATCAAATACAAATTTTGCAGCAAAAGCGACACCAAGCCAATGCCAACAGCAAAGCAGAAAAAAAGTTAGAAAAATTACAACAGGACTTTCAACAAATGCAGCTAGGATACCAGAACAGTTTGGCCGAAAGAGAAAATTAGTAACAGGTTATGCAAGAGATGCATAAGGACGATCCTAAGCTTACAGAGTTTGTCATAGAATGCATTTCCTTAAATGTTCAACTCCTACAGCAGCAAGAAACATTATGCCAAAGAATATCGCAGTGGAGCTCTTATTGCGAGATAAGTGACAGAATTACTAATCAAGTTGTGGACTTGCGACATGATTACGATTTAATTGATAAAAGAGTTACTGAATATTTGGTTTGGCAGGAATCAGAGGAAGGGAAAAAGGCAGGCTCACCCATAATCAATGAAACCCACAAAGAAATTCTCTTTATTAAATGGGAAGCATAGATCAAGAAAGCAGAACAAGCGTCAAAAGAAGAAGCCACAACAGCAAACAATGACATCGACTGTGTTAATGAAACTTTACATAGGGAAAATCTCATATCAAAGACCACTCCATGATTTATACCAAATGTACAGTATCTACAGACAAGCTGGAGACAAAAGGCTCAAGAAAGAGCAGAGTCCATCAAAAGGTTAACCAAGTTGAATTGGGATTCTTACTGGAAGTACTTGGTAAAACCACACAATCAGTGCATGACTCTCAAATGCCTCACTAACTTTTCCGAGAAGATGGTGCCAGCACTTGCCGATTCCGTTTTCGTGGGACAGCTAAAGTCGGAGGTCGGTCAGCCAACTCTCCTCAAGCCAATGCTAGATGCTTGTGACTACAAGGAACAGATACATAGATAGTTAATTGCCAGATTTAGTTTTAGTTTTAGTTTTGCTTTATTTTTGCCGGAAATGAGGACGCTCATTTAAACCACCTCCTATATTTTTGTAATAAACTATTTTTAGATTTAGTTAGTAGAATTTTAACCCTTCTCATGCATTTAGAGAAGGGTCCTAAAATTTGTCAAAAACTTGTCCTCAGAACATGCACTTCTGCACCCTCTGAGAAGGTTTTGATGAATGAATGGAACAAGATTTACTGATATCTGTGTTTAATATCTACTACTAAAATTGCACTTTTGTACTCTTAGTAGATGTTGAATTAAGAAGAGATAAATCATTATTGTTGAAGCTCATGAGTAGAACTTGTTATAAATGGTACTTTTATCTCTTAGCGATTTCTGCTTATGTGTTAAGGTGATATTTAGGTTCAGTTATTTATGTATGAATGTTTGAATGCTTGAGTTATCATTTGGCACTTCTGTACAGTGATAGCTATTCTATTTATGCTTAATATATGAGTGACTTCTTATGCGATATGCTTTTGACAATTGTTTCGTCTAACTTTTTATATGAAACGGTTTATCTTTATTGAATTCTTTTCTCATAGCAATTGAATGATCTTTATCGCCAATTGCCATTAGAGATTATTTTAGATCACATAATAGAAAGATTAAATCCCGGGTTAGTTTTTAGAATTAGATATTTCTATTCATTAGAATACAATTGCATGTTGTTAAATTAGATTTAGAATTAAAGCATTTTACTTAGGAATTATTAGTAAGGAAATATCAATTCTCAACACACACACACATGAATTGGGAAACTGGTCCCATATCCCCAATCAGACCCACCATCCCAAATAGAAAAGGAGCTACTTCCAAGGTCCGGACTGGGTGGGTATCCCCCTTGTTGTAGGCCCGATTTTCAGGGCTTCAACAGGGGAGTACAATGCACTATGAGATGGAAAGTTTGATGTTTCCTAAGCCTCCCTTTGTTTTTGTTCAATTGGTATCGCTTTATTTAGGTGGCAACAACTTCAAATCAACAAATTTTTATATCCAGGGTTATACCTCAAGCTCTTTAGGGGGAGAATAATAACACGTGGAGTAACTAAAGTCCTTTTCCATTGATGTTAAAGGGAGAGAGTGATCAACCATTCACTCTTCAGAAGTAGAGGGGGAGAGTGAGAAGACAATGGTATATAATGGAAAATTATTCAACCTAACAAGGGGAAGTGTTGCAAGGTGGTGGTGTTCCCATCAATGACTAGAAATGTGAGGAGGTGTTTCCCTCAATGTCAAAGGGGGATAGTGTTGAGTATGTTGGCATTTTTTGGTAGTAGTTATCATTGATGTCAAGTATAGTCATTGATTTCATGTGATGTCAAGTTGAGGGGAAGCTTGTTGAGTTGCCATGCATGATGATTATGTTGTTATTGATGTCTTGGTTGTTTATGTTAAGTTGATGATGACTAGGTTGTTTATTGAGTAGCCTATATTTGAATGAATTTTTTCTTCAAGTAAGTTGCTCAAAATCACATGAAAAGTGTTTGGTTGGATAGTCCTCTCAAAGAGCCTTCCAAATATATATGGAACTAAGCCTAAGTCACAAGGGATTAGGAGAAATTATGGTTTGATGTTTAGCATGGCTCCATGGTTCATGGTTCCAAAAAACATTTGGCTATCTGGGGTTGGAGTAGGATGGATGATAGTTTACAAGTCGAATCAATAGATAATAAGATCCCTGATTACATAACACCCAACACTAGGTGGACCCCAAACTACATGGCAAGATTACTTGGTAGAGATAGGTGGTAGACTAATGATGTATCAGACAATGACATATGGAAGTGACATGTATATGATGACATGTGGTGTTGAAATGTGGCAACAAGAATATTCCAATTTTAGTTTGTCCTTGAATTAAAATTGAGAATTAAAATTCAAATTTAGTCTCACCAACTATTTGAAAAATAATTAATTAATTCATCTTGAGTTAATCAGTTGGAGAAATTCAAACATGAAGTCTTTGTGAAGTCGTGAAATAGTTATCCCTTTGATTGAGGAAGTTATCCCTTAATTAAGGAGATAAGGATGAGTTGTATTTGAGTTGTAATTAGTTAGCTCAGTTAACTGAGTTAAGTTCAGTTAAATTAGTTCCAAACAGTTGGAGGAACTAATTGTGAGTTCAGTCAGTTAATGCATGCATGCATAAAACTAGTGTACTCCAGATAAATAAATATTCTCTCATAAATAACTCATGCATGTCAATTCATACAAAGGCTTAGTTGAGATTAAAGGCAGGGACAGTGTACTATCAGTTGCAAGAATTTTTGTATAAGAAAATCACTTGCATGCAGAAGGAATTCATTCCTTGAGATTTACGCAGTTTTACAGTGCATTGGAGCAGTGTGTGAGATCAGTGTCACACAAGGTTACAGCTGGAACACCTAGGGAAAATAGGAGGCTTGGAGGGCAGAAATAAAGGCATATGAGTTATCTTATATGTCTATGAGCAGTGAGAGGGATTGTACTGAGAGCTAGATAGTTGTGAGAGCTAAAGCTTTGTGTAATCCTGAGATATTTCCACTTGTATGATAATACAGATAGTGGGGTTTTTAGCTGAGGCTTTCCCCGGAGTATTCTTATGTGTTTCATGTGTGATTGATTCTTCTTCTCTGTTATATGTGTTCTGTTTGATCTTGCTCAAATTGATTCAGCATCCACAAGTTTGATTGTAGAAGTAGATTAAGTATTTTGCTTTAGTACATTGCATAATCAGATTAATTTACAGTGAGAATTTCTACATGGTATCAGAGCAAAGGTGATTAGAGCTATGAACAACATACTAAGAAGGGAACAAATTCGAAGTTTGAAGTTCTTGATTGCAAGTACAAAATCGAATTCTTATCACATCTCAAAGTTCACCAATGGTGTTCAATGGCTTGAGACTCAAGTATGCACTGGATGGTAGTTCAAATTACATAGCATGGAAGGATCGCATGGAAGAGGTATTAGAATACAATGGTTTGAAGGATTTCATTGATCAAGAAATCCCCAAACCAGCTGCAGCTAATGCACAAGAATTGGCTGAATGGAAGAAGTGTGTGGTGAAGGCGAGAAGGATTATTCTAGAGGGAGTTTGAGACCATATTGTCTTGAGTCTCCATGGGAAGGAGACTTCGTTTTCAATGAGGAAGACATTGAAGGTCCTATATCGGAATAGTAGCAACCATAGGAAATTGGCACTCAAGGACAAGCTTCAAAAAATCAAGTGTGAAAAGGGTGACACTATTTCTACATAGCTAAACAACCTCACCACCTGTAGAGATGAGCTTGATAGTGTGGGAATAATGACAGCTGATGATGATATGGTGAGTCTTGCTCTCCTCGGTCTTCCTAAGAGCTGGCATAGCTACCAGGACCCAATGAATGGAAGAGATAAACTACCGGATTAAGAACAACTGTGGTCGGATTTGATGCAGGAGGATATTAGGAGGAGCACCAAAGATGGTTCCTCATCTAAGCATGATGATGAAGAAAATCTAGCCTTAGCAAGTAAGGAAAGGAAAGGGAAAGGGAAGGCTGCCCATTCCAAATCGAGTTCTTCTCATGGTCGGAAGAAGATTGACAAATCTAAAGTGAGCTGCTTTAATTGTCATGAGGTGGGCCATTATGCAACTAATTGTCCATTGAAGAAAGCCAAGAAGGGATCCTCCGAAGGATCAGAAGGTGAGGCATTGTCCTTTCAGTTCGAATTGGATTTTACACTCATCGTATGTATGGTTTCATTGATGGTGGGTTGTGTTTGGTATCTCAACAGTGGAGCCTTATTCCACATGACCAGCGATAAGAGTTTACTCAGTACCTTGGAGGAGAAATACCTTAAGATGCGCATAGAGATGGGTGATGATGGAAAGTATCATGTTTCACGTGAAGGTACAGTTGTTTTTCAGAGGGATTATGGAGCTCCTCTCACCCTGACTGATGTAAAGTATGTGCCTGGGCTAAAGAAGAACTTGGTATTAGTTGTGATGTTGGAAGACAAAGGCTATGATGTAGTCTTCAGTAAAGGAAATGCATTCCTGAGACACATAGCCATGGGTCAAACCAAGAGGATTGGGATTCGAGTAAAGAATCACTACAAGCTGGAGGTAAATGGTTGTGCTTCATTGAGTTCGAAAGCAGAATTGGTGCAAAGCCAAGACATTGGCGAGTTATGGCATAGGCGGTTGGGCCACTTACATCATGGGGCCTTGAAGATAATATAGTAGATTTCTAGCAGACTTCCCAAAGGTAAACTTGAGCAAGTGGACACATGCAAAGGTTTTACCTTGGGAAAGTACGCCAAGTCTTCCTTTCATTATCGAGACAGCCGAGCTGAAGCAATCTTGGAGCGAGTTCATACAGATGTGTGTGGACCATTCTCGACAGCCTCCACCGCGAAACAAAGGTATTATGTGACTTTCATTAATGATTTTTCTTGTAAATGCTAGATCTATTTCATGCAGAAGAAGGATCAAACCTTCTCAAAGTTTTGTGAGTTCAAAGGTTTGGTTGAGAAAGAATCACGGAAGAAGATCAGGGCCTTGAGAAGCAACAATGGTGGAGAGTATGTCTATCAAGAGTTTAAGGACTTCTGTGCAGCGGAAGGAATTAAACAAGAGTTGACAACACCTCATAACCCAGAGCAGAATGGGGTGGCCGAGAGGAAGAACAGAATGATTGTGGGGGCAACTTGGGCGATGCTGCATGACCAAGGCCTACCACTTCATTTGTGGGCTGAGGCATGCAACACAACGGTCTATTTGTAGAATAGAATCCTGTATCGCATACTTGGGATGAAGACACCAAAGGAAACTTTCTCTGGGAAGAGACCAAATGTGGGTCACTTCAGGATCTTTGGCTCATCGGTATATTTCCATGTGACCAAGGATGCCTGGAAGAAACTTAAGCTAACAGCTGAGTTGGGGATACTTTTGCAATACACTGATACACCTCATAACTATCGGGTTTACTTGCCTACTAGTCGAAGGACAGTGGTTCGCAGATATCTTAAGTTTGATGAGCAGAAGGCCATGCGAGTTTCCCTTGAGAGGGAGCTCCAACTACAGGTTGTGGAGGAACTTTTGGTTCCTAAGGAGGAGGAGCCTCATACTGATGCAAAGCAGCCGCATTTAGAGATTCCAGGAGTGGAGACATCCACTCAAGCAGAGCCTTTCAGAGATGGGTAGAAGCGCACGAGAGAAGCTGACAGATTGTTGTCAGATGCGAGAGAGAATGTGGGAGAACCATCTTCTCAGCACAGACAGAGGAGGTCACTTGATAGGTACACTAGATACATGGCCCTTGTTGGGGAATGTGTTGAGACCGAGCCATCTTCCTTTGAGGAAGCAATGCAGCATCCGATTTGGGTTGATGCTATGGTGGAGGAGTATGACTCCATAGTTCGGAATAGTGTTTGGGATGTGGTTCCAAGACCGGAGAACAAGTCAATTGTGAGTTCTTGTTGGCTTTACAAGGTAAAGCAAGTTGTTGATGGTAGTGTAGAGAAACGCAAGGCACGATTTGTTGCCCATGGTTTTTCACAGGTCGAGGGGATCGACTGTGATGAGACTTTTTCTCCTGTAGCAAGGTACTCATCTATCAGATCAATGTTGGCACTATCAGCACAGATGGGTTGGAAGATCCACCAGATGGATGTGAAGACTGCATTCCTCAATAGCAAGATTGAGGTGGAGGTGTACATAGAGCAGCTGAAAGGTTTTGAGACATTCGATCGTGAGTCACATGTGTGCCAACTCAAGAGAGCTTTGTACAGGCTCAAGCAAGCACCTCGTGCTTGGTACACCAGGATCGATAACTACTTCACCAGGTTGGGCTTCACAAAGAGTGAAGTGGATGCGAAACTGTACCACATCATGGTAGAAGATAAGCAGTTGATCATTGTTCTTTATGTTGATGATCTCATATTGACAGGAGATGATCAGTTGATCATGTCTTGCAAGGAGGACCTTGCAAGAGAATTCGAGATGAAAGACATGGGTATTATGCACTACTTCCTTGGCATAGAAGTGTGGGAGAAGGATGGGGAGTTGTTTGTGTCTCAAGGCAAGTATGCCAATGAGATACTCAGGAGATTCCACATGGAGAAGTGCAAGCCCATGTAGACTCCTCTAGTAGGTAACTGGAGGAAGGAGGATGCAACTTTAGGAGAAGTAGTAGAGGCTACTATGTATCGGTAGCTTGTGGGTTCACTAATTTACTTAGTGAACACTCGACCAGATTTGTGCTATGCTGTGAACGAGCTGAGTCAAGCTATGGTTCAGCGTAACAAGATGTTTTGGAAGGAAGCTAAGCATGTTTTGAGATACCTTAAAGGCACATCTCAGTATGGATTATGATACAGACAGAAAGAGGGAGTGAAGCTACACGGCTTCACAGATGCAGATTAGGCAGGAAGTCCATCAAATCAGAAGAGCACATCAGGAGGAATTTTCAACCTTGGGTTCAGCTATAGTTTCTTGGTATAGCAGGAAACAGAGGTCAGTTGCACTCAGCTCAACAAAGGCTGAATACATGGCTACAAGTCAGGCAGCATATGAGGACATTTGGATGTAGAAAATTCTAGTTGGTTTGTTTGATCAGAGGATCGATCCAACTGTGATCTATTGTGATAATCATAGTTGTATCAAACTCTCTGAGAATCTAGTATTTCATGACAGGTCCAAGCACATCGACATTCAGTATCATCATCTCAGAGACTGTGTGGTGAGGAGGATCATGTTGTTGCAGTATGTTTCGACCGAGGAGCAAGATGCTGACATTTTGACTAAGGCATTGTCAAAGTATAAATTAGAGTTCCATAGAGACAGGATTAGGGTGGTAGATAATCCCTTTCTTGTTGAGAGGGACTGTTGAAATGTGGCAACAAGAATATTCCAATTTTAATTTGTCCTTAAATTAAAATTGAGAATTAAAATTCGAATTTAGACTCACCAACTATTTGAAAAATAATTAATTAATTCATCTTGAGTTAATTAGTTGGAGAAATTCAAACATGAAGTCTTTGTGAAGTCATGCAACAATTATCGCTTTGATTGAGGAAGTTATCCCTTAATTAAGGAGATAAGGGTGAGTTGTATTTGAGTTGTAATTAGTTAGCTCAGTTAATTGAGTTAAGTCCAGTTAAATTAGTTCCAAATAGTTGGAGGAACTAATTGTGAGTTCAATCAGTTAATGCATGCATCCATGAAACTAGTGTACTCCAGATAACTAAATATTCTCTCATAAATAACTCATGCATGTCAGTTCAAACAAAGGCCCAGTTGAGATTAAAGGCAGGGACAGTGTACTATCAGTTGCAAGAATTTTCCTATAAGAAAATCTCTTGCATGCAGAAGGAATTCATTCCTTGATATTTGTGCAGTTTTACAGTGTGTTGGAGTAGTGTGTGAGATCAGTGTCACACAAGGTTACAGCTGGAACACCTAGGGAAAATAGCTCAAGACAATAGGAGGCTTGGAGGGCAGAAAGAAAGGCATATGAGTTGTCTAGTCTGTCTATGAGCAGCGAGAGGGATTGTACTGAGAGTTGGATAGCTATGAGAGCTAAAGTTTTGTGTAATCCTGAGATATTTCCACTTGTATGATAATACAGATAGCAGGTTTTTTAGCTGAGGCTTTCCCTAGAGTATTCTTCTGTGTTTCATGTGTGATTGATTCTTCTTCTCTGTTATATGTGTTCTGTTTGATATTGCTCAAATTGATTCAGCTTCTGCAAGTTTGATTTTAGAAGTAGATTAAGTATTTTTCTTTAGTACATTGCATAATTAGATTAATCTACAATGAGAATTTATACATGTGGCAGTTTGTGATCGTGACATGTGGTAGGTGGATTTGGGGATTTTTGGTGGCTAAGTGGCCCTCTCTGAGTGACACATGGAAATGATGTGGAATGATAAATGGAAGAATGTGATATAGTAATGACATGGCATATGAGGTGGTAGATCCTAGGGACTCATGCCATGAAGTAGTTTTGTAAGGCTTTGCAATGTTAGGAATTTTGGCGATTTTTCATCTGAAGACACAAGTTCATCTGTCTATTTGAGATAACGGAGGTGTAAGCATCGAAGTAAAGGAGTGGAGACTTAGAATCTTCAATCCCCACATTATGGTTGAGAATTCGATGGCAAGATGATCCATCCATCATGGTGGCAGTGCAAACTTAGCTGTAAAGAGAAAGAGGGACCAAACCATCAAAACCCAGGATGTAGGCCCCAACATAAAAAGAATCTGACAGGTGGTGGAACTGTGGAATGGTTGCAGGGTATGGGGACTGGATCCTTAGATCTTGAATTAATATGGATGCATGGATTTGGCCGATGTTTGGTGAAACGACAAACTATTGGTCATAGAGCCTAGTCAAAGGGGACCTTGCAAGATGTGACAAGGTGTCTAGTGGACCATCGGGTTAGAAGGTCATCCATATCAGAAAAAACTTGGCTGACATTTGAGTCTAGGTTGATAGTAGTGGCTAGCAGTTGAGCTCAAGCAACAAGTGGTTGGTCGACAAAAGTTAAGGCCCAAGTTTCGGACCTCAATCACATGGGGCTAGAGTGTGAATGTTGAGGATCATATCACCAACTAGACCTCAAGTCACAAATCATAGTGCATTTAATGATTCGTCAGCGCAAACAAGGTTAAGATCCAGGTCCCGACCCATAATCATATGCACCATGGAGCTAAACACCATGGACTACAAGATAAAAATTTGACATTCATGCTCTAAATTCTTTTAAAGAATTAAATTCATAGAGGAACAAAATTGTAGGTGTTTCATATTTATACAAGGAAAATAATTGACATTGAATGTGTGCTCCCATGCAAAAAAATGTACGGTAGCTACTATTGACATGAATAGAACACACAACTCAGGTGGGTGCTTGCAAAGATAAGGGGGTTGGAGCCTTTTATAGGGTAGTGCCTACAGAATTTGATGTAATATGTAATTGGTACTTACATTTACATCATAATGAAAATAATTTGTGGTTTTCACCCCTTATATTAACTTTTGATGTTCAAGCTTCATGTGATTGCTATATTGTTATCTTGTTGAATGTGTTTAATTAATTAATTAATTGTTAAGAATGTTCAAATATTGATTTACCCACCTTTTTAGTATTTTCCTTCTAATCACCAACAAAGATTTATCTTAACTCCTTATTTATAATGCATTCAAACTAAATCAAAATTTGAGAAAAGATTTTTGTCAAGTCCATATTAAAAGTGAACACTCAAATATTTTATATATAACTCACATATAACCCACATTAAAATATTATTTTATTAATATTAAAGAAATTATAGATTTTTCATATTAAAAAATATAAAGCAATTATAATATAAAAAGTTGATATAAAATTATCAAACTATTATTTTGTTATTAATCATTTTCCAAATATTACTTTACAATTCTATATTATCAACTTGAAAAGAAATTACACATCCTCTCATATTACAATATAAAAAAGCTTATTTGAAACAATAAACCATCATAAAAAAGATAAATTGATATAAAAAACCAAAAAAAAACATATTAATACAACTGGATTAAAAAAAAAACACAAAAACGTATTTAAATTTATGTATTGTTTAAACCGTATAATACAGTGTCTGAATTTTGAAAATCTGTGATGACACTTGAAAAACTTTGCTTGTGCGTAAACTCATGCCATCAATTTACATACTAATCCAAATCATTGACGTCCCTTGTTTTTTTTCCAAGACTAAACCCCAGACGTTGTGGTCATGTAATCAATCAACAACAGACGTTATGGTCAAGGAAGGAATCTCCAGGATTGAATATTCAATCAACCACAGACGTTGTGATCAATATGCAAGGAATATCCAACTTACCATATCAACAAATTTCGAGAGAACAGTCAATCAGCCACAAACGTCGTCGTCTTCTTGCAAGCAATTGCCACAGTTATCCACGTGAATAGTCAATCAACCACAGACGTTGTGAGCATGCAACGAATTTCCATACTTATCCACGATTGAATGTTCAATCAACCATTCACGTCAAGAAATTTCCACACTTATCACATACTACGATTGAATGTTCAATCAACCATTCACGTCAATAAATTTCCGCGCTTATCACACACTTGTGGTCATTAGAGTCATGGTTTTCTAGAGTCATCTTCTTCTCATTAAATGAAGACTAAACCGAACACTGGGAAAAAAAAATCAATCAACCACAAACGTTGTGCTCATGTAATCAATCAACCACATCATTCAACCACAAACGTTGTGGTCATGTAATCAATCAACCACAGACGTTGTGGTCATGTAAGAATTTTCCACACTTCTCCACGATTGAATATTCAATCAACAAGGAGTTTCCACACTTATCATATCAACAAATTTCGAGAGAACAGTTAATCAGCCACAAGCTTCGTCGTGCTCTTGCATGCAATTGCCACAGTGGTCCACAAGAATACTCATATATATATGTCGGGTTGGCGGAGAGGAAGGCAAGAGATTCAAATATAGAAAGATTCAAATATAGAAAGATTTACTTTACTAGAAAGATGTATCTTTTACTTTACTAGAAAAAAATGGGTCATTGTAGCAAAACATTTTTAATTTCACAAAATAGTCCTAGATATTTTTATGCAAATTTAATTTCTTCCCTGTAGTTTATATTGGTTACAACATTTTATTGAATCAAGAATGTTTCTATGAATTGTTTTTCTCTATTAAATTCATATATATTACACAAAATATATGAAGATATGCATTGGTAGCATTAGCATTAGTGAATAAGAAATTCATTTTTTTTAAACCTCTAGAAATATTTTATTTAAAAGAACGAATGGTTTTAATTTTTGTGAATATAATTTTCACACTATAAATTTATATAAACTTAAAGTGGTATTTTGTAAAATTTTATAAGGGGAAATGAAAATCTCAAATTATTATAGTTTTTATGTCTTAATGGAAAGGATGAATGTCAAATTTCAAGACTTTGTTTGTCTATATGAAATTTTTACTTATTATCTTTGTTGTGTAAGATCCAATTTTTAATTAAGATTATGGATATATGCCAAATATGGGAGAAGAAAAACCTAAAGTTTATTCGTGTTAAGATAGAGGGATTGGAGCCAAGTGTGAGCAAGATAGATTGCTACCATATGTCTAGATGCTCTTTACTTCCTTAAAGAAAATAAAGCATCAAGTTTGTAGATTCATTTGTGGATGCCACTGTTGGATCCAACTCTACACATTTTAGTTTTGAAGGTATTTTGCAAAGGAAATGATAATTTAAGGTGCTTGGGTGGGTGACCAAATGCTCTCTCTATAAAGAATGGTGAGAAGACAATATGTTTACCTGCAGCTATAAGATAGAAGAAGGGTCAACTAATATTGAAAGTTGTTCTCAAGTATTTTTGTGGTTGTCATCCTCAAGATAATTATCATGTTTTCCTATTAATAATTATAGTAATCCCATCAATTATAGAAAATTCCATAAGGTGTCATTCACAATCCCTACCTAGTTTATTGTCTCAATATTGGTTCTAATTCTTGTGATAATTTTCATTCGGTTTTGCCTTTAACATTACTTCCATTATAATTATTTCATTATTTTAAGTTTCAACTAACTTGTGTGATACCTTATTCAAGTGTAGGCTTTTCCATATTCCTATAAATAGTGGTGAAAAGTGCATTCTTTTGTCTCTCTAAAAATCCATTCCACTCCCTTGTACTATCTTGGCCTATGGAAGGTGTTCATATTAATTTTACCTAATCTCAAAGGTTTGTTATGAAGAAGGGGTTACAAAAATACTCTTTTATCCAACACCAGCAAAACTCAAAACAAATGGCATCATTGCAATCAATTTGTCGAGATATTTCTGGTGATATAAATTTTATCTCAATCCATCTCTTAGATTGAAAGTTATTCCCTTTTAATTTTGACCATTTATATAAAGCCACATCAACATTGAGTTTTCATGTGGCATCTGCATGGATCTTACCTAGCTCACGTGGAACCATCATATCAAAATAATACATGGCTCATGTCATAATAGTGTTGCCACATTGCATCCACGTGTAGTCCACATGGAAACACCACATCATCATAATGTTGGTCCACATAATAATGGTATTGCCACACGCCATCCTTGTGGTCATTGCCAGATGCTCATGGCACTTTCCACATGAACTCAAGCACTAGGCGTTACTAGGGGTTTCCCCTTTATGTTTTGCAACTTTTTCATGTTTTATCTTACTCACAACATATCCAGTGTTACAATGTTGTATTAACTCTTGTCATCCCTAAACCTAGGATCTACGAATCAATTCCTCGTGCAATGTATTTGCAATAGGAACCATGTATGATATATGGGTCATCACAAATCTGGCCCCTCACAAAGGTTTGTGCTCTCATCCACATCTAAATACGAGATACATAGATGTTTGACTTATTCACAAAGGTGTCTGACCCTAGATACAAATGGCATGTGGAAAGGATATTCAAACCAATGACATACCTAGACTCACCACAAATATGATCCCTCATAAATACAATGTAGGACCCACCGAATGATATCCAACTCATGATAAATCTGGCCCCTTACAAAATTCTATGCCCTCATCCCTTGTTAGGGTGCAACCTTAACCCCTTTATTTATGTAATAAACCCAATAGGGTCGAGTCTTATTTTGTAATCGAGCACTGCTCTGCTAGAGGTTTCCCCCTCGAAGAGGTAAGTGAACATTTCATTCATCTCTAAATAATAAAATACTTATTTTTTTCTCATTTTATTCTATGTTCTGGGTTGTATTTCTTCGCATATTTGGTATTCTGGAATTTCTCACAGGTCAAGAGCATAATAAGTGGTATCAGAGAACTTTCCAGGGCCGGTGGTACCTCCATTTTGTTAGAATGTTTTTTTAGGCTAGAGACGTGCTCCAACATCTTTAAACCATGGGATTTGTTGTTGAGAACATAAACCTGCAGATTTGGGGAGGCATGCATGCATGAAATACAAGAGGTGGCCACGCTTGTTGGACTCCCTTGTAACCCTTGTGGGTACCCCTTTGAGTAGTAGCACATTAGACAAAACCCTGCACGGACTGCACTTCCACGTACCCTTTGGGTATATCGAATGCCCCCTAGGATAACCTGAAACCTCGGCTTAGATAAGCCTTCGGCCATCTTGCTACTACTGTACACTAAGAACAGCACTCGGGGAGATTACTCGCACGTATGATAGGGTACACGGGTAGTATGGCTAAGGGTATGGTTGATCCTCCTTAGTTAGTGCCCTGAAAGATTAGGTCGAGTACTATTGTTGGGCCCTTATGTATATTGCAATCTGTAGCACCTGACACCCCTTTGTGACCATAGTTCCCTCTGCTCTCTAAATATCACCCATTATCTTATCTCCCATATCAGATCCAACAGTTGGGTTTCTACCGCCGCAGTGCACATCACATTCAACAGTTGGGGTTTCGCAGCCAGATCTGACTCTCTACATAGTAAGGCTTACTGTTGCTATAGTTTGGGCCCGATTTTTAGAAGACACTTACAAGAGACTTATCCCATAAGGTTCAGGACAACGAGCTGATCGTAGTGGTACCATTCACTTGTAAGCTTCAATTTTTTGGCGGTCCCAAAAATTTTCGAAGTGACATCAAGTGACCAAGATTTGTATATGGTAGAAACCGGATCTCAAGTCGTGGCCAATGAGAAGATCGAGTTCCTTGAAACAAGGTTGGATAATTTCAAGGAACAACTGGACAAAATTTCAACATTCATTGAACACCTCACTAAGAGCATGTCGGGCTTGCATCATGAGGCACACAGTATTGATGAACACCTTGAAGGAGAATCTAGCAATCATATTCACTTCCATAGAAATCATCAACATTCCCATCCTTAGCCACCCAAGCTGGACATGTGTAAATTTGATGGCTCTAATCCGGCAGTATGGGTAGCACAAATGGAACAATATTTCATTCTAAATGATATCTTTGATGATCCAACCAAACTACATGTGGGAGCCCTTTTCTTGGACCAAGGGAGATGGCAATGGTGGTAGTGGCATGTGAAATGTTATCCTGGGAACATAACTTGGCAGGTGTTCTCAAAAGCCCTTAGTGACCACTTTGACAGAGAATCTAATTTTTTGGATCATCTTACTAAGCTTCGACAGACACGCACAGTAAAAGACTACATTGTAGCGTTTGAGACATTGGTCATCTGAACAGAAGGTCTCGAAGATGAATTCTACTTGGAGTGTTTCGTTAGTGGTCTCAAAGAAGCCATCCAAGCACATGTCTAGACGCACCACCCACCTACATGGATAGGCGCTTGCACAAAGGCTATCGAAGTGGAACTTGCTTTAGCTACCCAGTCTAATCATCCGAATTTCATAGCCAAGGGGTGTCCCAACCAAGCTCAAGGCCATACCCAAACACTTAAGGTTCAAAAGGTGTCTCCTGCAAAAATGGTGGAATACGAAAACAAGGATTGTGCTACTACTATGATGAAAACTACTCCCCGAGGCATAAATGCAAGGAACCCAAATTCTTTCAAATTGATGTTACTGATCATAACTCATCTGAGGAAGCCCCACCCCTTGGGGGGTAGAGGACAAAGATGAGGAAACCCAGCATGACAATGATCTCACAGCTACACTAGATGAACCAGTTATCTCGCTACATGCTTTAGCGGGCATTTCTACGCCCCAAACTCTCAAAATGAAAGGTTTTCTTAAACATCACCCCATATTGATATCGATTGATAGTGGCAGCACTGATAGTTTTATCCATAAGCGAGTCACTGAAGTTGTTCATTATTTTGTAAAGGAAATCTCTAATTTCCATGTCCTTATTACTGATGGCGGGATAATGAAATGTGAAGGCCATTACAAAAATATTAAGATGGGAGACTACCACCTAAAGACCCATATGTTTGCGATTAATATGGGTGGTTATGACATTGTCTGGGGTGTTGAATGGATTCACACACTAGACCCAATCACAATGGATTTCCAAGAGTTATATATGAGCTTTAAGTAGAATGACCACATTCATACACTACGTGGACTTCAGGCAAGTGCTCCTACTATCATTAGCTCGCGTTGAATGAAAAAGTTGTTGAAAAATGGCCATCATCGATTCATCGCCCAGTTTAATGCCATCCAACCCATAGAATCCACTACTCTTCAATTCATCCTAAGATGCAACAGGTCTTAGAATGCCACCAGCAGGTATTTGAAAAACCTAAAGAGCTTCCACCCTCTAGAGGTCAACATGATCATAACATCCCTTTCGTCCTGGGGGCCCAACCACCTAATGTGCACCCATATCGATATCCTTTCACCCAAAACAATGAAATTGAAAAAATAATCAAGGAACTCCTTGAAGCAGGGGTTATTCATCCTCACATCAGTCCTTATTCATCACGAGTGGTCATGGTGCTAAAGAAATATGGAGAATGGCGCATGTGTCCGAACTTTTTGGCCCTCAACAAGCTCAATGTCAAAGACAAATTCCCTATTTCGGTTGTTGATTATTTGCTTGATGAACTACATGGTGCTTAATTCTTTACCAATCTAGATCATCTCTCTGGCTATCACCAAATACGCATGAAAGAAGAAGGCATTCCCAAGACTGCTTTCCGAACTCATGAAGGTAATTATGAATTCTTAGTCATGCCATTTTTTCTTTGTAATGCTCCATCTACTTTTCAAAGCCTCATGAATCATTTGTTGAAACTATATCTCTGAAAATTTGTCCTCATTTTCTTTGATGACATTCTCATCTACAGCCTAAACTAGGAAAACCATCTTCAGCATGGAGACCTGATCTTGCAACTGCTTTGGAATCACAAATTATTTTTCAAACTATCCAAGTGCTCTTTTGGTGTGGAAGAAGTCGAGTATTTGGGCACATTGTGGGTCGTGAAGGTGTCAAGGTTGATCCCAAAAAGATACAGGCAATGCAAGATTGGCACCAACCAAAAACCTTGAAGATTCTAAGGGGATTCTTGGGGCTCACTGGCTACTATCGCAAATTTGTTCACAATTATGGTTGCATTTCTAGACCCCTCACTAACGTTATTAAGAAAAATTCATTCCTCTCGATTGATGCAGCACAACGGGCATTTATGACTCTCAAACAGGTCATGTGTTCCACTGCCGTGTTGGCACTACCAAACTTCACGAAATATTTTGTGATTGAATGTGATGCTTCAGGTACTAGTATTGGTGATGTCTTAATGCAGGAAGGTCGACCCTTGGCTTTCACTAGCCAAAAACTGAGTGGGAAACATCTAGGTCAATCTACCTATCAGAAAGAAATGATGTCCATCTTACATGCAGTAGATACCTGGCGACCATACTTATTAGGGTGGCATTTCCAAATCCGCACAGACCATCAAAGCCTCAAATATTTTTTGGAGCAATGTCTCTCCTCGCCACAGTAAAATAAATGGCTAGCCAAAATGTTGGGATATGATTATGAGATAATTTATAACAAAGAGCATGACAATGTAGTAGCGGATGCTTTATTGTTCCGATTTGAGGATGAAATCACCCTACTATCAATCTATCTTCCCATACCATATTGGATTGAAGAAGGCCACAAGGAATGGTTTTCGCACCCCTCTCTCTCCCAACTTATTAATAACTTGAGAGAATATCCTAATTCCTTAGTCAGCTACTCTTAGAAGGATGTGATTCTTCACTATAAGGATCGAGTAGTTATATCGCCAACATCCACCCTGAAAACTCACATTTTGGTAGAGTTGCACTCATCTCCCATTGCAAGGCATGCAGACTTTCAGAAGACTTATGCTTGCACTCGTCATTCTTTCTTTTGGACGGGCATGAAAAATTGCATTCTTACTTTTGTAGCTAAGTGTCATGTGTATCAATGCCACAAAGGAGAAACCGTCAGGTTACAAGGCACCTTACAACAATTGCCACTCCCTGCCTCCATCTGGATAGATGTTTCCATGAATTTCATTACTGGTCTCCCAAATTCGGGAAACAAATTAGTCATCATGGTGGTTGTGGACAGACTTTCTAAATATACTCATTTTGGCACTCTACCCACCCATTTACCCCCACTTTGGTGGCTCAAGCTTTCATGGACCAGATCTTCAAACTGCATGGCATGCCAACTTCCATTGTGTCTGATCGTGACTCCACTTTCACCAGCAAATTTTGGAAATAACTTTTCAAGATACAAGGCACCCAACTCCAACTAAGTACCTCCTATCATCCCCAAACCGATGTTCAAACTGAAGCAGTCAACAAATGTTTGGAGACATACCTAAGATGCTTCACATCAGAAAAGCAGCATCAATGGGTACAGTGGCTACCTTTAGTTGAATGGTGGTATAATATTAACTACCATGAAGTAATTAAGATGACTCCATATGAAGTAGTGTATGGACAACTTCCACCTTCACTTATTTCTTATATCCTTGGGTACTCTAAAGTGCAAGCAGTTGATCAACTCCTATAGAATCATGTCACCATGCTAGATTGTCTCAAAAATAATCTCCATCAAGCTCTAGATCGAATGAAGCAACATGCAGACCAGTATCATTCAAATCGTACATTTCAAGAAGGGGATCAGGTATTCCCATGGCTACAACCATATAAGCAAACATCACCCAAAGAAAAGGGTTGCCAGAAATTAGCTCCAAAATTCTACGGACCTTATCAAATACTTCGGCGCATTGGAGTAATAGCATACAAGATGGCCTTGCCACTAAATTCAAAAATCCATCTAGTATTCCATGTATCATGCCTCAAGAAAGTGGTGGGGAAAAATTGTAGAATTCAAACGAGTCTACCTAAATTGGATGAGGAAGGTTCACTATGGCTCCAACCAAAACAGGTCCTCGACACTCGTGAAAGACATTTGCGCAGTCACACGATTACGTAACTCTTCTCTAGGGTAGGGTTCATATCTACAAGAATATTGAAAAAAGAGTTGGTTATAAAATTGTGCTCAGTAAGTGTTTCATGTGATTACTCGATGCTTGAAAGAAGAAGTTTGATATGCTTCAGTATGGATAAATATCAAGACTCTCACACAAGATTGGATGGCATAAATATAATGATATTGATCAACATCAAGTATAGTCTCCAGACAAAATAAATGGAGTTAATAATGACAAATCCAAGAAAGATGATGAATTTTGTTAACCAAGTTCGATCCATGGGAACCTTAATTAAAAGTGTATGCATGGAGAAGGATTGTTGTACAATATGGAGATGGATCATGCAAAATGATCTTGATCTCAAAGGATTCATGTAAGAAAATACTTTGATGAAAGGGCCATCATAATAATCTAAATCTAATTTTGATATTTATTGGTATTCCTTATCTGGTTAACATATTATTTTTCTACCTAGAAGGATATTCCAAAACTTCATAATGACCATTGAGGCAAGTTCAACAATTGGTGTTGAACTTGATTCAAAGGACATGTGAATTGAGTGAATGATTTTAACAATACTTGAAGGGTTACTTTGTCAAGATGTTTACATCATAATCTTGGATTTGAAAGGTAGCAGTATAAGAGGATGATCTGATGTTCATGAAGATCACTTTCATGTTTAAAAGGAGTTGTGATTGACTCTATTTTTCATTGATGATAACTAGAGGAAAGTGATATGGAAGGTTGATGGTCTGAACCCTGACATAAGAATAAAGGAAGAGGATGGATCCATAATATCAAGAAATAAATAAGCTCGATATGATGAGATTAAAAATGAAGGAGGAGCCATGAAGCTACTACTTGAAGATCTCCATGAAGAACTTGTAGTTTACACACTTATGAAGACAAGTTAGATAGCCTATGGTTATGAATTCCTAATTGAAAGGAAGTGTAAGAATCTCATCTATGATTTATGGGCATTAATAAGTATCCCCATATGTTGAAAAAGGAGCAAGGACCTATTCCATGATTAAGAGGGAATGGGGATATCCTCCCTCATTGAGAGAGAGTGATGTTAGACAACATATTATCTTCTTCATGTGTCATGCACTATGCCACGACTAACAACCATATGTCTAAGTGAAGGCCATGGAGGGAGAATGGAGAATGGAGGATTGGACAAGCATCTAAGATTTATACTACTTGAGGACAAAGAATCCAATATAGGAAGTATTATTGTTGTTCAACACTCTGAGGATTGGAACGGTATCCAAGACAAGAGTGGTCGATGTGGATTGATATTATTTGAGGATTAGGAATCCAAGATAAGAATAGTCCAAAAAGGAAATACCTAGTGAACATCTGGATGGGGTATGTACCTTGAAGAGGTAGTGTGGTATCTCACATAAAGCCTCCCAGCATTATGCTCTGATATGAGAAGAGATTTCAAGTTAAGGCCCTACTATGTTGACAATGTTAGTCATGATGTTGATGCTTAAAAAATGGCTTACCAATCTGAATCTTCCTATGAGAACTCTTCAATTCGAGAATAGCCTTGTATCAGTTCTACAATTATGAATACCTCCTCATTTAAGAGGGAGTGTTGGAAAATGTCAATAGTTTTGTGTAGAAATAACTAGAAATTTGTAGTTCCTAATTAATTATGATTGAAAACAATAGACACAAATTTCTTCTACTCGATATGTGAAAGGGAAAAAATACAATAAATACACATGCAATCATTCAATCACAATTAACATAAAAAAAATTTACTGTGAAAAACTCCTCCTCTGTTTGTATTATATCAGATTAGAAAAATGATCTATCATAATGAAAACTTCAATCCTTGAAGCTCAACCTGCACTGCAACGTTGATCTCTCCTTCCTAATCTTTCTCCACCCAATACTCAGGAAAATCAGGAATCCTCCTTCCTCATATTACCTTGCATAGTTCCAACCCCTAATTAATAGTAAGAGCTCCCATTTTCTTATGCAATCCCAAGAGAACTTCTCACCTACTACATGCAAATTCAGTACGCTCACTATTATACAATAATAAATACAATTATGCCTTTTCCCTCCACTCAACTAGGCAATTTGAATTGCATGCATGACTAGGGCCATTTTTAGAAAAATTACTAGTTAACTAAGATATCAATGAGTTAACAACAATTAAAAATACTCAACTAAACTCATATTGACTCTATTCATGACTAGAGCTCAAATAATTGAGTTTCACTAACTATAACTCCACTAGATTTCTAGATCTTAGCAATCAACTCATGCACAACTCTACTCCTTGCCAACAAACTTGAATTGACTGACTTAACTCAGTAACTTGGCCATGTCATTCCTACTAAATACAACTCAAGTCATCCCGCTGATGTGGAAATTCAAATTTCTCCATTTGACTAAGGCACAAGTCAAATGAAGGCTTTTCTTACTACAATTTAACATTTATGTCTTCATAATCGTCATTGTACTCATGCCATTATGTATATATTATGTAGAAAAAAAAACAAAGAAAAAAACAAAATATTATTTTTCAAGCATGGGTTTCGTGCTCAAGTTGATTTGTCTTCTAGGTTAAGCATGTTCTTCATGCTTCTATATTTTTTCAAGTCAAAAGAAAACTTGTTGAGGCAAAATCAAATTTGGGCTTCCTAAAAGAAAGAAGAAAAAGGATTTTGTTTGTATTAAAAGGAATAAATTCATCCCAAGACCATGTCATCCCTCCAAGATGATCAGGTTGGACTGCCCAAAGGACATGACCATTTGGTCACATGAATCACTATAAATAGCCCAACATGCTCCTCCACTTGTAGCACAAGTTTTTCGTGGATCATATGTAGTAGATATGCAAAGTTGTAGGGAAGAGGATGTGAAGTCTCCATGAAAAGACATGTGTACCTTCCTGAAGCTAATCTTTGTAATATGATGTGAATTTCAGGAAAAGAGGAGACTGTGGTCCTGTAATAAGAATTATGGCAGCTCATGGACAAATTGGAGGGAAAACCTGGCGCTTGTAGGGGATAATGGTTTTAGTCTTGGGGTCTTGGATTTATCATTTGAATTTATTCTATAAGAATATAAAATATTCTTTCTGGGTTTTCCCCTTTGGAAGGGTTTTTCCCTAGCTTAGAGCCTACATTTTGTGTCTGTTGTCTTCCTTGATCTTCATGTTTTAGGCTCTCGATAATTGTTTGATGAAAATAAACTAAGAAAGAACAAGAAAAAGATAATATAAGGTCACAAGAAATTATTAAGGATAAGGAGAATTGAATTAATATTTTCCTTATTAGATTCTCCAACATGTGGAAGAAAGAAATAAAGTAATGGAGGTTGTGTCTAATGAAAAATTGCAAAATCATCGACACAACAACTAATTATTTCAGTTAATGAAACAACTCATAAAAAAGTTGTTTTCACTTATATATTTTGGCTTATTAAGCTACACATATAGTTTTGGACTCATATATGGTTTTAGTGGAAGTTTTGTGATGGTTTTGGTGATCAACCCTCATGGACATTTTCTATGCACTTTTTTTATGGACATATTACATATATATCTTTTGCAATTATTGAATGAGAGCCAATTTCATAATTGACCATTATATGATGCATGGCTATGTGGAGAGCATATGGGATTATCATGCATGTTTTGAATTTTCTTTATGAAATATGATGTTATGATATAATGACATATGGATGTGGGTCCTTCCTCTAACTTGAGTCATTGAATGTTCCCTATTTATTAGGAGTCTAACATTAAAATTGTTTTCCTTCTGACATATCCAAGTTATTTTTCTAACCCGGAGTTAAAGTAAAATAAAACAGTTTTGTAGCCATCTCAAATGAAGCTTGACTACAAATACTTTCTCAAAGAAGAAAAAACGGAGCAAACTTTACACAGAGTATGGTATGATCTAGTTTGATTACTTCAGCTTTGGGATAATCTATTGTGTTATTTTAAGTATTTGGATCTCATAAAACTCTTGTTACAAGGCTCTTTTTAAATAGTAGTGATGAATGGAGGTCTAAAAGTCTCACTTGTTGAGTAAGGTATTTTTTACTTTGATCATTCATGATATTACAACTATTGTATATTTTTCATATTGATAATTGATATTGTGTGTAGTAGTATACCAATGTCCAGAACTTCTCACTAAGATAGCTACAGCAAGGTCAATGCTTATTTATTTTTCTTTGTTACTTGCATTTGACTTATAAGGTTCATAAACATTACCATTTGTAAGGGAGGCTCTTGTCGCGGATTATTTTAATTTGGCTAGTTTTAGTTTATTATATTTGAAAAATATTTTCAAATACACTCAATGAAGGATATATTTCTTATATTTCCATCTTGTGTCGTATTTCTATTGCTCATTTTCTTTACTTTCTTAATTGTAGTATTTTTTATTATTATATATATAGTATTTATTATGTTGATAAATTTACTCAAACCAACTAAGGACTTTGAGTGATTACTCGTGATGCAAGCAGATCGGATTGGATATCCGCAGATGCAGAGCAGGAGAACCCTCGACTCAAACACACTCAAGACTAAGACTCGATAACTCTAAGACCCGATGCCCTACTAATGAGCCTTACCCTTCTTTTTATAGCAAGTGAAGGGGGGACAAACATTACTATTCTTCAGACTGAAAAGACTCCAAGAATCATTACTGTCTCTGTCTTTTATCAAAGCGACGTCCGCACAAATATCCGGGCCAGGCCGAATAATTGCTTTCGGGTAACGCATGTGATAATCTTTTCTGGAAAGTAGATTCTTGTACCAAAACCCAAATTTATGACGATCTACACAGTGGATACTTTTGTAGCAAAAGCCCACGAGAAAAGACTAGGAGGGAATATTTACACTGTGGAGGCTTTTGAACAGTAAAGCCCACGGGAACACTGGCCACAATTAAGCCCTTGTGACTGGTACTTATTCAAAATAAAGTAAAATCAGGGAATCTTTCCCTCTTGTAAAGCAAGTCATCACATGCCTTGGTATATATTCGCCGGACTATCATTGGCTTTCCCAGTATGATCTGATGTTGCACTTTGGTTAGCACGCACCATTCTAAATGATCTACCATATATTCATGGAGAGCATAATTAGTCATGTGGAATGGGTCCCATTCTTTGACTGTCATTTCTCTGACTGTGCTGTAGATGCGATGATAGCAATCTCCAATATTATAATCAAAACATTCCTGACAGTGTCTTCTTTGAAATCCTTCATGGTACACAGGATCCATAGCTGTTCTGTTGACGCCGTAATCTGTCCACCAATTTCTGAACCATTCACATTGACGATTATTCTGTGAGGCTGCCATTGTGCTAAATTTTAACTTTGTATAGTGGGTATCTGTCTTATCATCTACATTCATAAAGTCCCACCATAATTTTTTATAATCCTGGAAATTATAGACTGTGTCTGGGAATATTATCTTCGGGTCATTTCTTGGCCATCTTGCTCCTGGTTGGATTTGTGGAAGATTTTCCCATAAATCTCTTGTACGGTAAATACAGAAGTATGCCCCATAGATTCTAGTATTGTTGTTGCCTTGGTGACCAATCCGTCCAATGTCATGAAAATTTGATTCTAATGCTTCTCTTGCTGTTCTTGCATCTGCCTTTGCTTTAGTATATATCATGTCATGGATCCATTTTCTTCCTTTTGGATATATTCTTCTTTCTGGGACAAAATGTTGAAGATCTGTATGTGGCTGGAGATCTGCATCAAGAACTTTTGTATTCCGTAGTTGCCATGTAGGTTTCCAGCTGTTTTTGTATGTTTCCCAGTCTTGATTATCTGGGATGGTCCGCAGGACTTCACATTTTTGACTTGGATCCCATTCAGTGACAATCATCATGACTTGTGAAATATCTTTTTTCAAGATATTCTCGGCTGAGAAAATCAGGGAGGCAATTTTGTTCTCCTTTGATGTGCTCTACAGAGAAGTCAAAATTTGCAAATAATGCTTGCCATCTGGCAAACTTTGCTTCTTCTGGTTTCTTGATATCTTTAGACAAGACTTTCTTCAAGGCTGAGGCATCTGTTCTGAGAAGAAATGATTTGTTAATAAGGTAAACTGCAAATTTGCTAATACAATTCCAAGCAGCCTTTACCTCTCTTTCAATAACAGAATATTTCCGTTCAGTTGGGTTCCAGACTCCTGAGGCAAACTGAACCACTTGTTCTTCTTCACCAATCCTTTGTTTCAGAATTCCACCCCAACTGATATCACTGGCATCTGATTCTACAATTTTAAAGGCTTCATCATCTGCAATATATAAAATAGGCAGGGATTTTACTTTTGCCTTGATTTCCTGTACTGCCCTGGTGTGCTGTTCTGTCCATGGGGGAGGATTCTTGCCAGTTCTTGGATTGAGCAGTTTTCTGTCACTAGCACAGTCTTGATAAAAACTACTCACGTAATTTAAACAACCAAGGAACCTTTGTAGTTGTGTCTTGTCCTTTAAGATATCTGGAAATTTGTCTGCAAACTCAATTGCATGCTGTTGTAGAGATATTTGACCATTTGCAATCTAGTGTCCCAAAAATTTGACAGAAGTCTGAAACAATTCCATCTTCTTCTTACTAAGTACAAGACCATTTCTTCGGACTAAATTCATAAAAATATTTACATGTTTAAAATGGTCATCAAGGTTTCTTGAAAAAAGTAAAACATCATCTATATATACAAGCATCCAGTCAAAATATGGTTTGAAGATATCATCCATAACTTTCTGGAATTTGGATGGAGCATTTTTGAGTCCGAAGGGCATGACATTCCACTCATAGTGTCCTGCAGGGACACTGAAAGCAGTTTTGAATTTATCTTCCTCATAAATAGCAACCTGCCAAAATCCAGCTTTTAAATCAAATTTGGAAAATATCTTTGCTCCTGCAATTCTTCTGATTAAGTCTCCTTTATGTGGAATTGGATATGTGTCATCTGCTAGAACTGAATTTAGAGGCTTGTAGTTTATAACAAGTCTGGGAATACCTCTAATTTGTTCTGCTCTTTTATTAACATAGAACCCATAGCAATTCCAAGGACTGTTGGATTCTCTAATCAGGCCTCTATTAAGCAGTTGCTGAATCTCTTGTTGACACAATGTTCTATATTCTTTGCTCATAGGTATTGCTCTGCTTTTGCAGGGCTTACCTTTGTATTCTTCTTTGTATGGCAGTCTGATTGTATGTTGCTTCCTATGCCAGAAAGCATTCGGTTCCTCTGAACAACACTTCTTTGCCAATTTTTCTTTGAGTTCTAGAATCCTGTTCTTGACTTGGGGCTGTTTTAGCTGATCTTCAATTCTCAGCTGATTTTTCAGATCTTTAAGATCTGTTAACAAAGATTCTGCTTTGTCCAATTTTTGCATGGCTTGGACCATTGTGGAAACCCGAGGAGTAGAAACATAGGGGAGCTCAATTCTTTTTCTCGTACCCTTGGATGTGGGTATGGAGATGAAATAACCTGATTTATTTCCTTTTATTCTTATAGAACCATGTGGTTCTACCGCGGCTAAAAAGACATTACCTAATATACAGTCAACAGGTATGTCTGCAATAGCAAATTTCATGTATACACAATGAGTGTCAAAACATAAGGAAGCTCTAGGGATTTCATATTTGAGTTTTTTGTTCCCTAATCCAACCACTTCCCTCTCTGCAGAAACCCAAAATTTTGCTGGGATGTTTTTAATGTTCAAAATATTAATATCAGCACCAGAATCCAGCAATGCAGTCATAAAATATACCTGATCTTGGATACAGATTTTTACCTTTACATGATGTTGTTGATATGTAATAGTAAATAATCGCATATCCTGAAAACCAAAGTGTGGATCTGGTCTTCCTTCTGCAATTTCAACCTCATTGTGTTTTGGATCCCATTCTTCTTCTTCTTCGGTTTTGATCCTTTTTCCTTTCTGCAATTCTGATATCTGTGCTTTAATAGCAGAGATTTCTGATTTGAGCTGGTGGATTTCACCACTCACTTCACCCAATGTCAGGGATCTTATTTTCCCTGGCTTTTGATGATGCCTTTGAAAGGATTTAGTATTTCTTTCATATGAAGCATCAACAAATATTGGCTTCTTACCTGTATCTCTTGAAGCTTTGGATTTGAGCTGGTCTGTAAAAGCTTCGATCAGGCGATCTTTCATTGGCCCTTCTTCCATATTCCTGATCTGGGCTAAGATTTTCATCTCAGCTTCTTCTTCAGTGGACGCCATAAGGACTTTTTCTTTGAGAGGCTTTGTCCTTTGTTCATCTTCGCTGGAGCTGTCAGAAACTTCAGAATCATTGTAAAAAATATGGCATGCACATTCATCAGAATCTGAGCAAGAACATTCTGATGTACTTGAATCACTAAATTGTCCCACATTTACTTGGATTTCTTCATCTGTACTACTGAAAGAATCCAGAGATGAATCATCTATTTGGTGTTGGGCTGCAATATGAAAATTCGGACAGTGTTCTGTGGGATGCAGCTTTGACTTACATCTGAGACAGGAAAATGAACTAGAATGTTCCTTTTTGACTTGTTTAGCTTTCTTGGCATATTCAGCTGTCTTTTTCCCTCTCTCTAGTTTAGATTCTTCACCCTGAGGACATCTTGAAGCAGTATGTCCTGTCTGTCCGCATACCCAACATGTTATTTTGTTCCATTTTTCTTGTTTGGATGAGTGTAAATGAATATCAGCGGGATTATAATAGTGAGTTTTTGGAATGTACCGATAATAGCCTTTCCTTTTTGGGGCTTTATCCCTAATGGGATATTTCCTTTTACTTTTTGGGTAATTCCTTTTATTCTTATAGAAAGTCTCTTTAAATTCTCTTTTAGCCTTTTTCTTAGACTTTCTTCTTCTAACTAATGGATCATCAACTGTTAATCCATATTTACTGCATATAGATTTCCTGTCTGGCAGCTTAGATAATTTCTCTAAGGATTTGTTGACTCTTGAACTGGTACAAAGGCTAACTAGAGTCTTTGTAATGAAGGAATAAATTTCTCCCCATGTATGTGATTCATAAGGCAATTGGAAAACATCTTGCATTTTGAGATAGTCAACAAATCTGGAAGGTAAAGCAGCAAGATATACCTGTTTCCAAAGAATATTTTTGGAGTCCTTTACTTCATAGATCCTTTGCATCCAGTCTCTATGAAAATCATCATATTGAGACATTTTATGGCATTTGAGGTTCATCAGAATAACCTCATGTTTGTCTGCTATTTCAACTTCACAGCCACACCAATGCTCCAAAATCATTGATGTCAAGGCACCAATCATGTTGTTTGTTACAGTGCCATCTTGGTTGTGAATTACATCTCCCTTTTCATCTTTTAAAACTTCAGCCTCCATAGTCTCAATCAACTTTGGAGACGACTCTGCTTCCCACCATCTGAGAAGGGTACCTGTAAAACACTGAATGATAGTTTTACAAGCATCTATTTCTGATTTTCCTCTCAAACACATGAGTTTGTATTCTGTATACATAATGTCAATCATTTGACGAATTTGGCCTACACTCATGTTGTCTATGTTCCATTCTCTATGGGAATCAGGGAATAAAGTATGTGCTTCAGGCATTTTCCCTTTTCCTTCTATATCAGGTGCAGAGTATCTGTTATATCTATGCTCAAGGGGCTGTCTATGCTCAAGAGGCTCATAAATCGGGAGGATTTGAGCTTCTGGTTCTTCAAATAAGGAAGCTATTGTGACCTTTTCAGATCCTTCTCCTTTGGTTTCCTTGGGAAACAACAAAGGAAATTTTTCCACATTTTTTATTGAATGTTCAATCTGGATATTTCTCTTAATCAAGAATGAATTGGGGACTGGCTTTTCTACTTTTGTGATCTGCATCTTATCAAATTTTTCATTTAAGCCAGTGAGGATTGTCTTAGTTATGTCAATGTGACCAACTAGATTTTCTCCCAATTCTTCAATCTTTGTCAATGACTCTCTGGTGTATGACCGAGTCATGCTGGAATCAAACTGAATGCTATTTAAACAAGAATTTACACTATTAAAAGAAGACTGTACAACATCAATCTGTTTCTTTACTTCATCTGATTTTGCAATGTTCATTTCTAGACCTTTTAAAGCAGTGTTTGTCCAGTTTATCTGTTCACTGGCCTTTTGAATCCTACCATCGATTCCTAAGGCGTTTTCATCTTTCTGGACAAGAGGAATGGCTTTGGCTGCATTAGATTTTTCTCCTAGAATTATTCCTTTATATGGTGGAAAAGTAGTGGAAGTTTCCACTATAGATCCATCAAGTGCAGTCCACCCATGTTTATCAGGAACACTGCTAGAAGAGCTACCAGTAAGGACATTTACAGGGGCTATCTTATCTTTCCATGAATAGAAAGATATCTATTCATTATTATTTTCCATGTATCTTTTCCAGTCTGTAGCCATTTTCTTTTTCTGATCTGAAATATATCCTTGGTCAAATTCATCTGCCTGGGGATTTGTGAGTAAATCCCAATTTAACATTTCTTTCATCCACTGTGCACTGATCTGTGATTTTGGACATCCATCCATTAATGCAAAGAATTTATGCATTTCCATGACTGCAGGTTTCTTATAGTCAGAGGGGAGCTGTTTGAATCTGCATTCAGGGATCAATTCTGACATTTCTAATTTTCCCAGTCCATACCTAGGTTTTGCAGGTCTCATGTAACAGATCATTTGAGTCAACCTAGGTTCTTCTTCTTCAATTGAATGGATCATGAGGACATGATCATTATCAGCTTCAGACTCATGAGGGAAAGGAATGTCAGAACACTTGGGGTTTGGACATGCACTGACAGAGGTGGATGGTGGAGCAGTGCCAGTTCTGGGATTGTGATGCAGATGGATATTTTGTTCTGCTAAACTCAAAAGATTGATGATGTTTGTACATTCGGGACACTTTACTTCTAAAGATGAAAAATTTACAAGTTGGGCGAGTTCAAAAAGCTGTGAGTGATGACAAGAAGAGGATGATGAACAAGCAGTATCTACAGTAGAGGGATCTCTGTAATATTTTGACATTTTGCAGGCAGCTTCTATCCCTTGACGATCGATGGTCGATCTTCGTGGGAAAGATATGACTGCACAAGAAGCATTTTCTGTGATATTGGCGGAAGTAATATTCATTGGAATTTGCGGCCTGGAATGATTAACAGTCCAATGTTTTGGAAATTCTAGAGTTTCCCATTTTATCAAATGATGTTCAATTTTTTGATTCTTTGGATCTGTTTTCACAACAACACTTGACTTGGAATTTCGGCTTGGAGTATGCTGAATGGCTGGCCACAGAGTGTTAGTGTGTCTAAGACAGGCTTTTGTCTGGATGGCTATGTTATTTCTCTTTTTCTTCATATCAAATCCAGTGGTATGGATTTGCAATTGTAAAATATCCTGGATAGTTTCATCAAAAGTATACACAGAGAAATTTGGATAACAGTCGAAGTAGACTGGGCCATCAGACAGGGGAGCAACAATTCCACCAATGATAGAGTCTGTATATTTATTAAAGAATGAATTTTATGTTGAAGTTTATTCTACATGAGTGTGATTACATGTTTTGACTATTTTTCATCTGTTATGTGTTTGATATTTGCAATTTACCATTTATCAGTCAATTTAATTTTGTTTAGTTGTGTGTGTGTGAGTGTATTTTTGTAAGATCTGTGACATATATTTATGACTAACATAGGTAAACTGATAGGACAACCATATTGATGTTAGTTGTATTCAAATGTTGGGTAGTTACTTCAAACTTGTAACATATTCCAATAAGACTATAAATTTCATGTAACTTTCCCATCTTTCTTGGTTTGTCCCACCAAGGAATGGAAAAATGTTGAGTGAATAAAATTTCTATTTTGTCCATAAAAAGAGGCATATTCTAGTTGTCAGTGGGGAATTTTTGTCTGTATGTGAGTTGCTTGAAGGAAACCTACATATGTACACCAACTGCTAGAATAGAAGCAATGTATATATGGAAAACATGTGTTTTGGAATTGCTTTAAGTAAAATTGAAATCCGCAACTACAACACAACTGCAAGGGATTTAACTAGTAGGGCCAATGAATGCATCTTAAGTATAAGTATGGAAAAAAATGTTATAACAATTATGTTATACAGTAGCTATTCCCTAACAAAAAACTAGAATGTTGAATTTTGTTTAGTGTGATACATACACATCCCTATGAATGTGTTATATCTAATTGGAAATTTGGATTTCCAATAGTTCTTAGAAAATTTCCTTTGGGGATTTCTATTTTTCCCATAATATCCATCATAGTAGTTGGTACTTTAAGGGATTCTTTTGTGCCAAGAAAACCCACACTTACGAGATGACTAAGATAGTTGAGCTCATTATATTCTATATTCCTCACAATTACCTCCTCGATAGACTCCCATAGATGACTTCTCTTACTCAGTTCAAGAAAAGCACTACCCACCTGTATAATGTCCCTACACTCTAGTCTCAACTGGATCTTCCTTTGAACTGACATGCATGAATTATTTGTGAGTGAATCTTCACTTAACTGGTGTGATGCACTCATGCAATAATCCACTACTAGATCTCTACTAGTTCCTCCAACAGTTAGAACTAGTTTAATTGACTATAACTCAATTAAACTGAGTTATCTAAATGCAACTCCAATAAACTCAATTTGGACCCCTAACATTTAGGGATCACACTTACATGACTCCAGATAGACTTCCAACTACAATTTCCTAAGCTAACTAAGTCTACTTAACTTAGTTAACTATTACAAGTTGCTATGAGAATAGAATTACAATTTAATTCAAGAACAAATTAAATTAGAATTTCTAGATGTTATTTTTAATATTTCTTGTTGCTATTCTCAACACTCCCTCTCAACAAGAAAGGAATTCAACTTTATCTTGATCTTGAACCTTTGGAATGTTTTGCATACAACACTTATGTCTAGTGTTGTTGCTACAACAACTCCTGGAAAAATAAAAAAATCAAATAAAAAATCAAATAAAATAAAAAAATAAAAAATCAAATCAAATCAAATAAAAAATCCAACCTGAATCAGTATGATGTATTTGTCATTAAAGTCTCTGACTGCTACTATCTCTACCTCTGTCGACTGAAAAATCTGCACTTTTGCCAACTCTGCCTTTCTGAAATGTTGTCAACTCTACTCTATGCTCTCTTGTATATGAATGCTCTAACCTTTGTCACTTTGATCTCTGACTGCATCAATCGCCATTGATCCATCTTTCTACTATGTACTTTTGGCTCTCGTAGCAAGGTATGGTTCAAGAGATAAAACCTCTTAATGGACCCTGCGTAATTTCTTTCCTCTTGGGACTATCACTTCACATCACCCCACCTCTCACCTGGAGGTATGGTTGCATGTGTTCCCTCTCCCCAATTGCCACGAAATTTCCCCCTACTGGAGGTCTCTACTTGAGTGGATGTCTCCACTCAGTCTTCTCTCTGCTTCTCCAATTGTGGTTTCTCCACAACTTTCTGAGGTTACTTCTAAGGTTACTTATTCTCTACTTGAGTGGATCTTTCCACTTGGTCTCTTCTCTGCTTCTCCAATTGTGGCTACTCCACAATTATTTGAGATTGCTTCTGAGGCTTCTTCTGGGGATGCATGTTGAGAGGTAATACACTCTCCCTCTCAACTACCATGTCTATAACCTTTTCCTTGATCCTCAAGGTTTTGCATGCATCTTCTCCCTAGAGGGCATACAGGTTATTGACTCGTCCACCAATCTATTTCACCTATCCTGTTGCGATGTGTCTAAGGAAAACCTTTCCCCTACTAAAAATCACATCATAGCGATGGTCTTCCAATACCATGACAGAAACAAGATTCTTCTTTTGTCCTGGAACATACATCACATTTTGTATTCTGAGAGGGGATTCAGACTCCCTCTGAAAGGTAATTGTACCAATCCTGGTAGCACTAGACCTCCCTTGATCTCCAAAATTTATGTTCTGCTTGAGGTCTTTCTCCTCAAAATCACTAGAGAGATCTTTGTTCCCCGTCATATGGAACGAGGCACCGCTGTCAAGATACCACATGCCTCCCATTATATTTCTAGCCATGCATGCAATGAAAGTGAAATTAAGTTCAAATTGTGAAGTTAGAGCTTCACGTGCTGCCGCTACTACTAGCTCCTTCTTGCTTGCTTTCTTCTATGGGCAATTTGTGGCATAGTGTCCGTGCTCTGTTAGGCCCCTATACTACTAGTGCAACTCCTTATTTTTATATGCAACGCCCTTATTGTATTGTTGTTCCCATGTAGTCCCTATATTGTTATTATTTTTCCCCATACACGCCCATTATTGGTATTGTTATGCCCTTACATTATTATTGTTATGTCGGCTATGATTATATTTTGACCCCTTAGACTCCTATATACAGAAAGGACGTCTTGTCATTTTTATCATCAAAGGATTATTCATTTGTGTAATGTAAATGAGTTTTCACCTCGAAGAGGCTGATTTTGAAGTCATTGATCTATATTGCCTTCTATTTTCTGAGCTGGTTGCATAACATTTGGTATGTGAGCTTTGGATTCTAGGGTTTCACTGCTTCAAACGGGTCATCAGGGAATGTTTGCTATAATGTTTTATCTACGAAGCTTCAGAAGATGAAATTGAAACCCGTTTGAGCCAAATAATTTTGAACCGCATGACCGAATGTCAGATCTTTTCTTGCTATGTTGTTCATATATATGAACTGAGGAATTTAGGGTTTTTGCAGGCTTCCGAATTCCATCTCAAACATGTCAGCTTGGGAAAATAGTCATAACTTTCTCTTTGAGAATCAGATTCTAATTCTGTAAAGCATGACAAAAATATGACGGATGGCAGTTTGTTGGGTATCATTTTTCAGGGCCGAAGGTCGAAACAGGGCCATGTGGCACGTCGTACAATTTCACTCTACTGAACTAGTCTATAAGCAAGGCATCGTGGGAGATTGGGCATAACTCTTTCTTGGAGAATCGAATCTAGATTAGACATTTCAGGTTGGAAAGCGGACTCAGAGGGCTACCATAGGCCGAAATTTAAGAACTTGAAGATCCATCTCAATCATAAATCTACCCACAACCACCCACTAGAATATATACATGAGAAATAGCCAAAATATAAAATAATAAGACTAGAAATAAGAATTCAATTTTTTCATGTGTGTATATATATGGGGTTGACATTGAAATATTATTTAATCTAAGATATTGAAATATTTTATTGTGATACACACACATATAAAATTGATATTGAAATAAATTAATTAATATGGGTATTCAAATCATTTTAATTAATATGAATATTCTAATAATTTATATCTTTTATTGAGGTAATTTTAAAAATATCAAAATTATACATCATCCTCTCATATTAAAAAGTAAAGATATAATTTTCTTTTTTTACTTCTAATTATTTTATCTTTTCTTTTTTTCTAAATTGATATAAAATTATGTTATTTTATATGGACATTTAAATATGTTATTTATGGTTGAGTGTGAGAGAAATATCTTTACCATATCTCCTTCTTACCTGTTTGAAATATTAATAATTAATAATAAAGGCAACACAATAAGAATGAGATTATAGATATTTTATAATAGTTTTAATTAAAACTAACTAATATATTAATTATATTCTTTTTTATTTAGAGAATATTTTTATTTAAAAAAGGTAATGTTAATCATACCTTAAATATGAATTAAATCACACATGACCATTATATTTGGGTGTTGAATACCCCTCTATATTAATATAGATAGATTTTTATTTTTTAATAATATATTATTATTAAAAAATTAAAAATTATATAATATATATATAATATAATATATATATATAAATATATATAACATATTTTTTTAATAATAATTAATATAAAGTTGAGTTGTAAAATCTTTTGAAAACCAAAATAATCATCAAATATAAGTAAGGAAATTGAGATAGAAGAAATGATTTATTTAACCTGAATATTAACTTTGGAATAAGTTTCTTTTTATAAAGAATTTGACTTTTTTAATACCAAACTAGACTTTATATATATGTTATAAATTAACCTTTTTTTTAATACCAAACTGGACTTTATACCTATGTTATAAATTAACTTTCTTTTAATACCAAACTAGACTTTATACATATGTAATAAATTAATTAAATCAAAATTTCAAACTAGACTTTATACATATGTTATAAATTAATTAAATCAAAATTTAAATAGAAAATAATTAAAGAAATTTTAAATTTAAATAAAGAGTAATTACAATATTACAATCAACTAAAGTATAAAATCAAAATTTAAATAAAGAGTATGTACACTATACAATCAACTACTAAAACATAAATTTAGAAAAGTGAAAATAAAATAGAAATTAGAAAAAATAAAATGACTTAAAACGATATGTGCGTGATTGTAAAAGTACAAATAAGTGAGTGAGCCATTCTCAATTTGAATTTTTGTTACACATGTAAATATCTTCTTAATAAAAATTATCCCTACGCCATTAACTTCATATGCTCTCAATTATGATATGAAATCAAATCAAGCTTTTAAGGGCTCCACCATTCGTACAAGAGACGAAGTGACAGTGCGTCATCTACAATTAATTACACCTCACCTCCTCCCATCTACCCAAAATTTCTCTATTATAAATACTCATCATAATCTTACATATATCACTGCATTTCTCCTCCGCTGCTCTGCCCAATTTCTCCTCTCTGCATTTAAGCACCATGCCATTCCTCTGTTTTCCTTTTCCTTTTCCTTTTCGCATCCTGTTTTTCCTATTCATTTGCCCCTTCTCCTTCTCTACGCACTCACTTTATGACGATGGAAAATCACTGTTGGCATTTAAGAACCATATCACCTCTGATCCCCATGCTTCAATGGCCAACTGGAGCCCCGCAGTCCCCTTCTGTAACTGGACTGCCGTCACCTGCAGCCACCGTCACTTGCACAAAGTCATCTCCCTCAACCTCACTTCCAGGGATCTGCACGACCCCATCTCTCCTTCCCTCACCAATCTTATGTTTCTGCATACGCTTGATCTCACTAGCAATTTTCTCCATGGCTATATCCCACCTCAACTCGGATCCCTCTTTCGTTTGAAGACCCTCCCGCTGCATCGCAATCAACTGGGCGGGAACATTCCTAACGAACTCAGCAATTGCACAAATTTGGTTCACTTGGCACTCTCGTACAACAATCTTACTGGAGGTATTCCGCCAGAGTTGGGTTCCCTCACACATCTGCAACAGCTTTTCCTGGGGTCAAACGTCTTGACAGGTATAATTCGTCTTCATTTGAAAACCTATGAGTATTGATTATTTTAGAAATTGCAGAAACAAACAAATATCTTACTCACTAATTTTATTGTGAATTTTCAGGGAACATTCCCAATTCTTTGTCAAATATTTCCATTTTGACTATTTTAGAAATCTATGAAAACAAACTTACTGGGAGTATTCCACAAGAATTGGGACGACTCACTAGTCTCCAAACTCTTTATCTTTATGAGAATGAATTATCAGGGATCATTCTCAATTCTTTGTCAAATCTCTCTGCTTTGACTAACTTGGAAATTTCCACAAACACTCTCACGGGTAGCATTCCACAAGAATTGGGCCTGCTCACTAGTCTCCAAACTCTTTATTTTTATGAGAATGAATTATCAGGAACCATTCCTGCTTCTTTGTCAAATATCTCTACTTTCACTGACTTGGAAATTTCTACAAACACTCTCACTGGTAGCATTCCACAAGAATTGGTCTTGCTCACTAGTCTCCAAGCGCTTTACCTCTATGAGAATGAATTATCAGGGACCATACCTGCTTCTTCGTCAAATCTCTTTAACTTGAGTTACTTAGATTTATGGGGAAATCAACTTAGTGGAACAATACCAAATTCCATTGGAAATTGTTCGAAACTTAGGAATCTCAATCTAGCCTACAACAAGTTAAGTGGGAGTGTGCCCATACAATTGGGTAAGTTATACCTCCTTGAAAAATTACTCTTGCAAGGTAATGAACTTGGTAGTGACACGGCTACAACCATGCCTTTTCTTATAGCCCTTACCAATTATTCACACCTAAAATGGCTAGACTTGAAAGACAATAAACTAGTTGGTGTCTTGCCAAGTGCCATAGGCAAACTTTCTACCAATTTGTCTGTCATGAAATTAGCAAACAACATGATAGAAGGAAACAGCCCTCCACACATAGGCAACCTTAGCAACCTAACTTGTATAAATTTATCCGAAAATCTTTTAAATGCCATCATTCCATCTTTAAGAAATCTAACAAATTTAGAAAGATTATATTTAGGAAACAACAGATTCGAAGGAAACATACCTGATGATTTTGAACAGTTACGACAACTCGGTCTCTTGGACATCAGTAGAAACTTACTCTCTGGAAAGATTCCTAATTCTCTTACATCCCTTAAACAACTAAGGGATCTCCTCCTTCATAACAATCTGTTATCAGGAAGCATTCCTTCCAACTTAGGGAGTTGTACAAATTTGGAATTGCTTGATTTGTCTCACAATATACGCACTGGTAGCATACCTCGAGAAATTGCTGAACTTCATAATCTACAATTCTATTTGAATTTTTCATAGAATTTATTAGAAGGCTCCTTGCCCTTAGAGATTGGTAAAATTACAATGGCTCAAGCTATAGATGTCTCTGCCAATCACTTCACAGGAGCCATCCCATCTACACTTGGAAGTTGTGTTGAACTGTTTTCGTTGAATTTATCTCAAAATTATTTCCAAGGCTCTATTCCAAATTCACTTGAAAATTTACAAAGCCTTATGAGCCTAGATCTCTCTTCCAACTCCTTATCAGGTATAATACCACCTACTTTAAACAAGTTCAAAATGCTTCAGTATTTGAATTTGTCTTTTAACAAACTCACTAGGGAAATTCCAAGAGGAGGACCTTTTGCAAATCTATCAATTTCCATTTCCCTAAATGGAAATCCCAACCTTTGTGGACCACAAGTATTCCAGTTATCTGCTTGTCCAAGACCAAGAGGCCATCCTACAATTGTGAAAAGAGTACTATTTCCAGTCAGTGGAGTTGTTTCTTTTATACTATGTTGTTTTCTTTTGATATTCCTATGGCGAAGGAATATGCATATACAAAATATTTATGTCTCAAGAGCTATTTTCCAAAAGTTTGGGCATCAAAGGATCTCATATCAAGAGCTTCATAGAGCTACAAATGGATTTTCAGAGGCCAATTTGTTGGGAACAGGTAGCTTTGGGTTAGTTTATAAAGGAGTTTTGACCGATGGCACTCTTGTCGCCGTGAAGGTTCTTAGCTTGCAAAGTGATCAAGGTGAGAAACTTTTTGAAGGAGAATGCCATGCCTTGAGAAAAATTCAACATCGGAATCTAGTGAAAATAATAACTTCATGTTCAAACCTCCATTTCAAAGGCTTAGTGTTTGAGTTTATGCCTAATGGAAGCTTAAAGAAGCATTTGTATCCTAATATACACAACAACAATGTAGAGGTTGTGTGTGAATTGGCATTGAGAGCACGACTAGACATTGCCATAAATGTAGCCCATGCCATAAAATATCTTCATCATGATTCTTTTGTACAAATGATTTATTGTGATATAAAGCCTAGCAATGTGCTTTTGGATGAAGATATGGTAGCCCATGTAACATATTTTGGTATTGCAAAATTAATTGGTGAAAGCTCCACTGGTTCATTATCTTCTACACTTGCTTTGAGAGGATCCATGGGCTACATTGCCCCAGGTATGACATTTTAAGATATTACTTTCTCTTGTATTTTTCTCATTAAAAATATTGTATGCATTTCTTTAACAAAATTTGTTGTCTTTATTGTAGAGTATGGATTAGGTGTGGCAGTGTCCTCTCAAGGAGATGTTTACAGTTATGGCATTCTATTATTGGAGATTCTTACTAGAAAACAACCAACAAGTGGCATGTTTATTGGAGACCTAAACTTGCATAGTTGGGTGAACTTGGCATTTCCTGATAGGGTAAAGGAGGTAATTGACAATGTCCTTTTTATTGAAGTGGGCGGTGATGACTTTGAAGAAAACAAAGTGTACAAATGCTTAGTTTCTTTGTTGCGTGTTGATTTTCTTTGTTCAAAGCATTCACCAAATGAAATACCAACTATGAAATTTGTAGTAACGGCGTTGGAGAGCATCAAAGAAGATTTGGTAGAAAATTCAATTACTTCTAGAGGATTGAGATGAAGCGTATCCAATTTTCTTAGCAATTTAAATACAAGTAGCAATGATGCACCTATATTAAATGACCAAAGTTCTTCTACCTATTAGTTTCTGAAGTTAACAACAACAAAAGCTTTTGAGCCTTATCATTATTCTTTCAACGACAATTTTTTTTGTACTTTAAATTTCCATAAATGTATATTATCTATTTGTAATTCAAATTTCCAAATAAATTTCCATAAATGTGTATTATCTATCTGTAATTATTGTCCTTGGAAATAATTTTTTTACAATATAATACTAAATAGATTGTAAATATGCATTTGATTTGATACTTTATCCTTACTTGATGTTACTATCTTTTTTCTTGAATTAAATTATAGTCTTTTCAATTATATATATAAAATAATTATTTTCTAAATTTGAATCTTAATTTCTAATTTAACAAATTAATTCTATCAACCATGTTTTGAGGGTAATTATTTCATTTATATTTATACTAAATATAAGTGTCATTACTTTTAAGATTCGTTTAATTTTTTTTAATATATTAAGATTTATGTGTCATTTTAAGATTCTTTTAATTGTTTTTAATATATTAAGATTTATTTTTTGAATGTAAAAAATAATTAAACTTTTAATTATTAAGGATGCAGAAAATAAATATGTAAAGCCAAATTATCTATCTTTCAACAATGTTAAATCTGATGCCTATGCCAATATCATTCACGATGGCTTTCCTTCTTCCAAATTCATTTCTTTTTCCTTAAGTGATGCATGACAAAGAAATCAATAGTCATTTCCGAACTCCAAAATCAAATTACTTTTCATAAATTGTCAGAAATAAACAACATATAAATGAAAGCACATGAAGCCAATAGTTAGTGGACCAACCCCACAAGTGGTGCAGAGGAGAGCACTGGATATAATTTATTAAAACATACACACTGAAGAATTGGAAGTGTGTAAATAATGGAGAGTTTGCTATTTAAAATATAAAGAGAAATTACTAGTGAATATGGAATAATTTTATTCGGCAGGTAATCATGATGGTGAGAAATGCAGTGTTTTCTATAAATAAATTTTAATATGTGAATTCAATAGTCATCAGAAATATCCCACTTGACTTAGGGGAGAAATTCCTAATGTTGTGCAAGGACCAGTAATTGATATAGTACTGGTCCCACCAAACCACCATAAATTGAGACTTTTGAAACCAATATTTAAACAAAAATAAATAACATTAAGTATAAATAAGTATTAATTTATGTCTAAAATTTCCCCATACATTGACTGGGCCCACAATTGTCCATAAATAGTATCTTACTACTTAAGAGTGCAAACCATATTGACCCAACTAGAAAACAGCTAAAACCATAAATGCTTCCAAAATGGTCTATTCCAGAAGTACAAAGTAGCAGTCACTTCAACCCCCACTCATCAAAACTGAAGCTTTGTATCCCAAATAAATATCCCTACCTACACATAATAAAAGGGAATGTATGTCAGCCATAACTGCTATGTTGTTCAACAACTAAACCCCCTATGTTCAATAAATGACACCCAACTCAATAACATTTAAACCCACTTTGTTCAATAAATGACACCCAACTCACTCTATTTCTCATTAAAATAAATCAAAGCACATGGATCAACAAATAACCAATTTTCAACCATTAGATCACTTCAAATTAAATCTAGACCAAACATTCAAAATGAAGCCATTGCAATCCATGTGCATCCAGAACCACCAATTAAATTCAATTGCCAAAAACTATAAAAGAAGTCCACCCACTATTGAAGTTGCATCATATGCTTTCAAACTATTCAGCAAACTTGAAGACAACATCACAAAATAGTTGCCAATATATCCAGGTTAGTTATATGAATTACAACTCATTCTTCTTATAGTTTTGTTTTCATTGTTTTCATTTATCAGATTTCTTACATGATCTATATGGCCATAACTGCTAGAAGGATACTTGGATGGTTTCACAAACAACCATTGAAAGTTTTGTTTTCATTGTTATCATTGTTTTGTTTTCATTGTTTTCATTTATTAGAGTTCTTACATGATCTGTCTGGCCATACTAAATATTCAGAGTAACTAAATATTCCGAGGGAGGTTTTTCTTGGCTTTCTTGAAGATAATAGGGACGCGGTTCAAAAGAGTTCCATGCTACTGTAGCAAAAATAAATTCAAAATTTTATTTAATAACCATGTGGCAACAATGATGAGAACAAGAGCAAACAATCTGGATTATAATTTATCATAAACTAGAGACACATCAACAGGGTTCTTTAGTGACTTCATTACATAGGTAAGCCTATGTTTTTGGTAGTCATTGCTTGATGCTGGAATACAATACAGTTTAGCGTCAAAAGAGACTTCACTAATTTGAATGAGTATGGTATCAAAAATCATTGTGGTATTGGCATGGACCATTATCCTTGTTGTGTTTTATAGTGAGATATGGGCTCAAAGGAATCATGCTTTGAGATGGTCAAAGGAGGAAAACAAAACATTGATAAACTACTTGACAGTTATCCTGGTTTTCATCACTTCTGAGATTTTGGCATTGCTTCTTTTTATTCTTCCTTGAGATTGTTGCTTGCAAATTTCCTCTTCAACTACTATTTCCAAATCAAACTTATGGTCTCTCCAATGAACACAAAATTGAAGATTAAAAATATTCCATGCAAGTGGCATGTTTTACTTAATCAAAGTAACAAAATTTTTGTGGTGTGATCATGGGTCCTAGTTATTCATGTATTTCATGGACACCTTGATATGGTATTCCATTCTCACATCCTTCATTTTTTTTGGGAATATTCTCCCATCTTGGTGAGATAAGGAATATTAGACATTTGAGGTTGTGAGTGCTATCCAAAACCTGGAGAAAATATTAAAATGTAAATCCATCAATGTGAAAACTAATTTTTGCAGGTGACCCTAGGAGGTGAATTTTGACTGCTTATTTCAGGAAAACGAAGCAAAATTTTGAAAATCCATGAGAAGTTGCAGTACTGAGACATTTTTGGCAATGCCAAACAGCGAAAAAAATGGAAAATGATATTTGAAACAACTATCATAGAATCCTACTTCAATCCATATAAAAGTTGCTAAACTGATGAACATTCAGGCAATTGAGAGACCACAAGGCTGATCATAGCTGTAAGTTGTTCCCAACATACAATTTATGCCTGGAATGGTGGCCATGGACTGCAATGGAGAAGTTGCAGTACTGAGACATTTTTGGCAATGCTAAACAGCAAAAAAAATGGAAAATGATATTTGAAACAACTATCATAGAATTCTACTTGAATCCATATTAAAGTTGCTAAACTGATGAACAGGCAGGCAATTGAGAGACTACGAAGTAATTTGCAATGATAGACTACGAAGTAATGCAATTCGATTTCCTATAACATAAGTAATGCAATTCGATTTCCTGTAACATACATGTTGATAATTTCCTGTAATAAAGGAAAAGCATTTTTGCAGAAGTAATAAAGCATAATTTACAAATATTCTAATGTCTAAATGCATGCAATAATTTTACAGGTTGTTGCATCTATGGCAAAAGGAAGTTACTATGCTCGTACAAGGAGAAGTGGCAGGAGAGTGACAAGGGGTGCGCAGCTGCGATGCACATCGTCTGACGATGACAGGACAACAGATGTCAATGCCAACAATGCACCAGGGAACATTGTTGAGGATGACCATGTGACAGCAGTTGATGTTAACACACCATCAGCCACAGAACGACCATCAACAACAGTCCAAGGGGAAAACTCAACTAAAAGTATCAGTGCTATAAGAGGATGGACAGAAGAACAAATGTTAGTTTCAATTGACGACATAGAGTTTCATGGATACTCAGTTCGGGCATCTGCAAAAAAACATGGTATTCCTCCCTCATCAATACATTATTGGATAAATGGACTGACTCATACAAAACATAGAGGGCCTCTTACAATTATGACTGAGGAGGAGGAGGCCAAGGTGGTTGAGTGGTGTAAATAGATGGCCCAACTGGGACATGGGCTAGAGTTGATACAACTCAAATCAGCAGTTGCTCAAATCTGTCAAGGGAGGCCAAACCCATTCAAAGATGGGTTTCCTAGTAAATCATGGTGGTTTGGGTTTAAAAAAAGGCATCCAAACTTGTATTGTGTACTGCTGAGGGCCTTGACAGAGACAAAACTTTAAATTTGCGCCCCGCAGTTGTGCAAAAGTTCTATGACACACTTTCTAGTGCTTACGATAAACATTCTTATGGAGCAAACCATATATGGAACTGTGATGAAACAGGTTTACAGGCAGGGAGGAATTGTGGCATGC
>APFE030731949.1:13730-28990 GCA_000404065.3 Pinus taeda | reverse complement strand
CCTTAGACTCCTATATATAGAGAGGAGGTCTTTTCATTTGTATCATCCAAGAATTGTTCATTTATGTAATGTAAAGGAGGTTGTCCCCTCGAAGAGGCTGAATTCTAAGGCGTTGATCTCTCTTTTCTATCTTTCCTTGAGCTGGTTTCATAACATAGAAACATCTCTTTGGCTACCCAATTTGAAGCTTTTACAAGAAAGATGAAATGGATTTCTACCCCCTCAATTTTTACAACATTTGTTGCTACAACATTTGTTGTTACAACATTTGTTGTTACAAAATTCGTTGTTACAACATTCATTGTTATAACATTCATTGTTACAAGATCTGTTGTTACAACATCTATTGTTACAACATCTGTTGTTACAACATTCACTGTAATGGTCATTGTTTCAGTAGTTTCAATAGTATTACTTGTTGTAGCATCAACTTTGACATTAGTTTCATCATTTTCAATAGTAATGAGTGTTACAACACCAACTGTTACAAAATTTTCAGTAGATTTACTAATGACATGTTGTTATGGCATCTTTTGTTACAGTGCCTGTTGTTACAACATCTCCTTATCAATTCGTTGTTACCTATGTTTGTGCTTCTCAATTTATTTTCTTGATCCCCCATGTATCTTTGTAGATAGTCCTTGGCTAAAGAATTGAGCCAAAGCATCAATGTGAGGAATTTAGAGGAATTTAGAAGGCTAAACATTCTCCTTGAACATTTAATCACCTAATAATAGTGGTGTAACACCCTCATCCCACATCTTCCCAAGTAACTGGCCAACCAGGGTAAATATGTGATGAGAGGCCACTATAATGGGCTTCAACCTCCTCAGTGACCTTAAGGTAGTGGAATCAATAGAAACACACCATACAGACCATCCACATTAGCGACAAAACTTTCAGGAGCCATCCCAACCACTTAGGCAACCAACCCCTTAGACCAATTGAAGTTTTAGACCATCAAACCCCCGGAAGTTGCCTTGATATGGACAATCATGCGTCTAGTAGGCTCTGGAAGCTCCCACAACATGGATATGCATGCGTCTAGGGACTTTTCTTCCTAGTGTTGTGCTTTCATATCTAGGATTTGATCCACCTTTTCAGGACTATAGCCCAGGTCACTACCCAGAAGTCAATGACACTTTCATAAATGAATTTACACAACATTACAATGATGCATTTGCAAAAAAAAGGATAAGTTCTAGAATAGACCCTTACTATCTATGACAGGCATTTCATCAAACATATCATGAATATGTAATCTACAGGTTTAAGCAATATATCTAAGCATATGAATCTCAAACTTATCTAAGAATTGCTAAGAAGCATTGTTACCTTATATCATTAGCCGCATTATCATCTATTAGGTCACAGATACATTATTCATTCATTTACAAACAAAAACATGAAGAGAGCCATACATCATCACTATCATAATACATGCTTATAACCAACATAATAACAACAAAAATATCAAGGATACATTAGCCATCGAATCCACATATAAACCAGTACATTTACACATAATATGTCAAGGAAAGAACTTCTTATTAATGAGTACAAAAGCCAACTTGGGATGGGACTACCACATTCCACCCGACCATAGAATGGCTAAGCCATTTCCCTTTTTATCCATTCATCTCCTTGCCATATTTCAAGCATGAATGTGGGATTCAAACCAAAAGAACCAACAAGGGCATCACAAGGCTAAACCACCTCACCCTCATCAAAGGAAACTAGGATTTACCAAAATCCATCCTGGATCACTAGGCCAACACAATAAATATGTAATAACATGATTTACCATGATATCCACTAGATCACTAGGATAAAACAAGCATGGATAAAATCATATTTCTCCACCTACACCGTGAGGAATTTTCCTCTCTCCTAGTCTCTTAGGCTTTACTATAATCCACAATTCAATCTAGGGATCATTAGGCCCTAAACCAAGACTCCAAATTTTAGGCTTTTCCGTGTATCCCATCATTCACTAGTAAAGATTCCTAGGCCTAATGAAGGGCATCCACCTATAGGATTTATCATATATCCCGTGATTGACTGGTCAAGGATTTCTATGCCCCCAAGGAAACACAAAATTTGCTTTATTGCAACCCACAGTTTGGTTCAGGGGTTACTAGGCATGTGTTCTATTATTCAAAAATCCACCTCACTCAACTTTGAATCCATCCAAAGATCTAGCTCAACCAAAACATGAGAACCCCATCACACCATGGTTATCCAGAAATGGAAAGGCTAGGTTGAAAACACTATCACACCTGGAAAAACCCATGCCATAACAACAAAGAACCACATGCAATACAATGCATGCCAAATATAGCAAGGAAAAAACACATGCAAATTGATACCTGCAAAGAATCCTTTTGTAGCTACTTGATCCTGCTCTTCCTCACTTGCTCATTCCTTCCTTTTTCCTTCTTTACCTTTCTTGATCCAATGCCGATGTGCTCCAAGAAAAATCTATGTTTCTAAAAGTGAGAGAGAGAGAGAGAGAAAAATATGAGAGAGCTCCAAAACTGAACTAACAAAAGGTACCAACTGATCCTCATAAGCCTTTTTATCAATAAGCCTCTATTTTCTTCATCTTCCATTATTTTCCTTCATTTTCCTCCTTATGTGAAACCTATGACCTTTCACCTTCCATTTCTCCTACTTTCCATTATTTTCATAAGTAAATGTTCCAAAAATGCCATTTTGCCTTTCCAAAGCCTTAGCCATTTCCTTTGTGATATTGGTTCTAGAAAATAGCCTCTCCTGGTGGTCGAGCATGCTTTCGCATCCTCATTACTGATTCTTTCCTAATGAAATTTCTCTTCTCAGGGGCCCGATAGAAATGTCATAAAAAATATTAAATGGATTTTCTTTTTTATGAAACATAACTTTTCATATCGTTTATCCATAATTGCCACTCAATCCAAGTGTCAATACACAGGGGTTGCTCCAATCGATGCTTAGCTGTCTTTCATGTTTCGTCTCTGCCTCTCCCTAGGAATATGTTTCCTTAGCCACAATAAACCAAATGAACACCCACACTAGGATGTCTTGACCAACATTCAACTTCGAATAAGTGTCCCATCAACCGTGGTTATTATTTTGCATTTATTAACTTTTATTACATGGAATTTTAACCAGGGCTGTTACAGAACCCTCCCCCTTGGGGAACACCATCCTTGGTGTTCAACCACACCTGTACCTCAGCAAAACCACTAAAAAGAAAACATATTTTGCATGGCGATTTATAACATAGCTAGATGTATTATTTACAATGATCACCCTATTGAGAAGCAAACCAACATGACAACATAACAACATGACAACTATAATGACATGACACTCATACCACTTCTCGGATATTTATAACATAGCCCATGGTGGTATTTACATCCATACACAAATGTACATATATCAAAACATACATACCAAACATCATACTAAAATCGCTTTGCCTCAATAGGCAAACAATGAAGGATACATATCTTGCATCTGATTCATCATCTCCCATGTAGCTTCATTGGGCCCAAAGTGCTTCCACTTCAATTTAACTTGCTTGATTGCTCACTTTCGGAGCATGAGCATATTTCTTTGTAATATACACTGAGGCTTCGACTAGAATTCTCCATCTACCTACACCTGCAATACAGACCAATCAATCACATGATCAACATATTTAATATACTTTTTAAGTAATGACACATGGAAAACATCATGGACTTTCACTATGAGAGGAAGTGCAAGTCGATAGGCTACTAGCCCAATCCTCTTAATAATCTTGAAAGGTCCACAAAACTAGGGTGCCATCATGGCACATGATCCAATCTGCAAGGTGCTCTTCTTTGGTTTCATGTGCAAATACACTTGTTCCCCAACCTAGAACTCCTTGAACAAACTATTCTGATATGCATGGCTCTTCTACCTATCATGTGTTGCTTTCAAATTCTTCTTGATTACCTACATTTTCTATTCCATTTTCGCCAAAATGTCCAGTCCAATCAACACCATGTTAACCAGATCAATCAAATTGATGGGAGTATTGCAACTCCACCTATATAATGCCTCAAACAGACTCATCTTCAAAGATTCCTTATACCCACTGTTGTAAGAAAACTCTACCAGTGGAAGATACTCTTCCCACTTTTATTATTGATGCATCATGTACATCCTCAACATGTCATCCAATATCCTGTTGAACCTCTTAGTCTATCCATATTTCTGTAGATGATAAGCTACATTGAAGGCCAACACCATGCCCAAACCTGCAATTAACTCCTTCCAAAAATTGGAAGTGAAATATGCATCCCTTTTTGAAACAATATCCTTTAGGACACCATGCAATCTAACCACATCTCGAATGAACACCTATGCTACATTGCTAGCTGAGAATGTAGAATTCACTGGAATGAAGTGCACAACCTTTATCAACATCTCCACAACAACCATGATGGAATCATGCTATCTCACTATCCTCAACAATCATGTGATAATTTCCATGGAAATGACCTCCCATTTGCACTTTTGAATCACCATCAGATGTAGTAGTCCACCTATATGCTTATACTCTACATTTACCTGTTGATAATCCAGACATCTAACCACAAACTCTGCTACATCTTTTTTCAGATTTGGTCAATAATAAAAATTCTTCATTGTGGTCAATGTATTCTAGTAGCCTGGGTGACTTGAATATGGTTTCACATGAAACTCCCTCAAGATCACCTTCTTTAGCTCTCTACTATCTGGAACATATATCTTGTCTCTAAACCTGACTAATCCATTCGTTGTAAGACAATAGTCCACATCCTATGCACTTGCACCTATACCTGTACCTGTACCACTGTATGTACCTATACCTGTACCACTACCTGTACTTGTACCTATACTTTGTTGTAATCTTTGCACAATCTCCATATACTTGACATCCTACTGACCTACTTGCAAGATCCTATCCTATAGATCTGCCCCATAGGAACTCATAGATGCTTTATGATTTACATGTATCCATCTGTTAACAACATCTACGAACTTGTTCTCGATACCTTTGATGTACTTGATCTCAAAGTCAAATTCACTGATCGTGGCCAACCATCTAGCCTACCTAGCATTTAGATTTAGTTGCTCAAACAAGTATCTCAACCCACTGTGATCACTCATCAGTAGAAACCTCCTACCCAGAAGATAATGCCTCCACATCTTCAATGCATGTATGATCGATGCAAACTCAAGATCATGTGTCAAATAGTTCTGCTCATGTTCATTTAGTTTCCATGACTCATATCATACCACCTATCCATCATGCATAAGGACTTCACCAAGTACTCTATTACAAGCATCTGTACATGCTATAAACTATTTGTCCAGATCTACAATCTTTAACACTAGTGCACATGTCAAAAAATTCTTAAGATTCTCAAAAATGGCCTCACACTCTTCTGTCCATTCAAACTTCTTACCTTTCCTATGTAATGATCAACAGGATAAAGAATCTATGAGAAGTTCCCAATGAACCTCTTGTAATAACCTGCTAACCCCATGAAATATCTCATCTCATCCACATTCCTACGAGCTTCCCACTCCGTGATGGCCTTTATCTTTTATGGATATACTGCTATGCCCTCCTTGGAAACAACATGTCCCAAGTAATGAACCTATATCTGAAATAAGTTGCATTTGTTGAGCTTAGCATAAACCTAATTCTCTCTCAATAATATCAACATTATTTCCAAATGATTGACATGCTCCTCATTTTTAGAATATATACATATGTAATCAATGAATAAAATAACAAACTTTTCCAAATAAGTACACAACACACTATTCATCAAACACATAAAGGTAGCTGAGGCATTAGCCAAACCAAATGGAACTACAACAAACTCATAATGTCCATATCTAGTCTAGAGATATTTCTTGTAAATGTCCTCCTCTTTAATGCACACCTGATGGTATCCTAATCTCAAGTCGATCTCTGAGAACACTAGTGCTCCCTTCCACTGATCAAACAAGTCATCAATCCTCGGGAATGGATACCTATTCTTAATGGTCACTTTTTTCAACTTCTTGTAGTCAATGCATAATTTGAGAGTACCATCCTTCTTCTTAACAAGCAATACTGATGCACCCCAAGGTGATACACTTGGCCTAATGTATCCCTTGTCAAGTATCTCTTTCAGCTGCAGCTTTAATTCTACCAACTCAAGCATGCTCATCCTGTAAGGTGATTTTGATGTTGGAACTGCCCCTGGCACCAACTCAATAGAAACTTCTACTTCCCTATGAGGTGGAAACTCTAAAATATCTACGGGAAACACATCTTGGAAGTGCTACAAAACTGGTACCTACTCAAAAAATTTGCATCATCAACTTCCTTATCTTTGTCGCTATAAATCATCACTGAAAATAACACACACCCTTTCATGTGACTACATTTGTCCTGCATAGCTATCACCGTCCTAATTGATGTGGCTCTCTTCTTTCCCTATAAGACTCTTGGTTCTCCAATGTCATCCAAGCACTCAATATATTTGGCATAACAATCCACCTTGGTCCTAAGAAGGTATAGAAAATCCATACCTAATAGCATAATATATGATCCCAATGGTAATACATTCAAGTGCGTTGTTGTAAACATGCCATTCAACTCAAATGCACAATCTCTTACCCTATGATGGACTCTTTTATTTGTACTTGTAGTCAACTACACTAACCAAGATTCTGCATGCACTTCTTTATTCAAACCACATGTATCCACCAAGTGAGTACTAAAATAACTATAATTAGATCCAAGGTCAATCAAAATAGAAACAACTTTCTCACAAAGCTTACCGTCCATCTCAATGATAGAAACCTAATGGTCTGCCTGTCTATTATCCAGTGCTACATAGATACAAGGAATGCTCTAGCCAACATCCCCAATAGTCTGCACCTCCTGTGCACTATATATTTGGGGCATACCATCCTAATTCTATGGACAATCCCTCTTGAGGTATTTCTTACCGCATGTCCAACACTCCAACTGTCTAGTACCATCACCTCTATGTTGTTGTTGTGATCCATGCCCATGTCTAGATGCATTGAAATTAGTTTTTGGTGCCACATTTTCTTTCTCTTATATATTCTGAGGCCTTTTTCTTTTTGGTTTCCATTTACCCTTACCTCTATCCTTATCCTTCCCTTTCCATCCTTGCTGAGATTCATTCTTATGCTTTGACTATTCATAGAAATGCTTCAATTTTCCAATAAATTCCTCAAGTGACTGAGATTTGTCATACTCAATATAATCTCTAAATGCTAATGGTAAACCATTGACAAATAATTGAACTTTATCCTTCTCATCTTTAAGATATGGTACATGTCTCAATAGCTCCAGGAACTTAGTCGTGTACTCTTTATCTTTCATTAATCCCATCTTTAGTTCATTGAATTATTTGGCCTTACTATCGTAGTACCTCTCTAATAAGTACTTATTCCTGAAAATCCTCTTGAACTCATGCCAACTCAAGTCCTTTTTCCTGATTTGTCTGACCTACTTCACATCTTCCCATGAGATTTCTACTTTACTGTTCAGGCTAAAGATAGAATTTCTAAAATTCATATTATTTGTGTAATTATGTAACTCAAAGAACTTCTTCATCCCAAGTATCCAAGCCTCTACATATTATGGATTCTTCACATATCCATCAAAAGCAGGTGGCTTTGCTTTGTTAAATTCATCAGGAAAGTATCCCCTATCACTCCTCCTGTATGGATGATAATGATGACGATCATGATGCATATCAAAACCAAAACTAGAATAATACACGTATCCATCACCTATCCTATCCAGAGTATCCAAAAATATGCAACTATAATCGTGTCATCTCTATCCGACATGTGACCATCATGAGACCTACTACCATATGCCCCATTAGTTCTGTCCGCCTACCCATGGCTGATCCGAAGTGGCTCCTGTCGCTGCAATTCTGAAAAACTCTGAAGGAGTATTGCATTAACCTCTTCTTGTTTCTCTTGTGCTTACATTATTTTGTCATTTTTCAACTTACAAGTACTTATTTCTTACTTGAAGCTTCTTAATGTGTTTGCTAAATCAGAAGAGTGCCCAACACCTCTCTTCTCATTTGATTCATAGGGAGAATATATGTAGTCTACCATCTTTCTAGTCATTTTAATCTCTTTCCAATAAGGCATACTATGTTAGCTTAAACCAAATCATAATAAAACAATGTACCTTAGAGAAAATTAGGGAGGATATCTCATCTGCAAGATCAACCAATTAGCGTAGTACATGTATAGCATAATCATGACAACATATATACATATAATGCATAAGCATATAAACATTTAACCATCATTCTAGCTAGATTCTAGTATCAATGCATGAACATATCAACTATACATACCATGACCTCATGCATGACAGAAAAAACCATACCAATGTACACTGACAATATCCAAGCATAAAGAAGATGTAACCAATCATACACTCATGACGACACACTTCACAAAAAGAACATCCTCTTTCACATGGTGACATCACCACAACCGTGGCTAACACCATGCATACGTAAAAAGCATTTAAACCACGAGGATGATTATCACACATGCAACCGACATGAATAATTGACCAACACACTCTGTGAATCCAATCCAAGGGGTGAACCATGATCTGTTACCACTCTGTAACACCCTCATCCCACATCTACCCAAGTAACCAACCAACTAGGGTAAATATGTGACAAGATGCCAGTATAATGGGCTTCAACCTCCTAGGCGACCTTAAGGAAGTGGAATCGATGGAAACACACCATACATACCTTCCACATCAGCAACAGAACTCCCAGGAGCCATCCCAACCACTCAGGTAACCAACCCCTCAGACCAACTAAAGTTTTATACCATTAAACCCCTGGACGCTCCCTTGATATGGACAAGCATGTGTCTAGGAGGATCTGGACACTCCCACAAGATGGGTATGCATGTGTCTAGGGACTTTTCTGCCTAGTGTTGTGCCCTTGTCTCTAGGATTTGAGACACTTTTTCAGGCCCAGAGACCATGTCACTACCCATAACTAAATGACACTTTCAGAAATGAATTTACACAATATAACAATGACACATTTACAAAAACAAGGACAACATCTAGACTAGACCGCCACTAGCCATGATAGGCATTTTGTCAAACATATCACGAATATGTAATCTATAGGTTTAAACAATAGATTGAAGCATAGGGATCTCATACTTATCTAAGAATCACTAAGAAGCATTTTTCCCTTATATCATTAGCTGCATTATCATCTATTAGATCATAGAAGCATTGTTCATTCATTTACAAATCAAAACATGAGGAGAGCCATACATCATCATTGTCGTAATACATGATTATAACCAACATAATAACAATAGAAATGTCAAGGATACATCAACCATAGAATCCACATAAAAACCAATACATTTACACATAAAATGTCAAGGAAAGAACCTCTTATTAATGAGTGCAAAATCCAACCCAGGTTGGGACTACCATGTTCCACCTGACCATAGAATGGCTTAGCCAATTCTCCCTTCATTCATTCATACCCATGCCATATTACAAGCATTAGTGTGGTACTCAAACCAAATGAACCAACTAGGGAATCTCGAGGCTAAACTACCTCATCCTCATCAGTGGAAACCAGGCTTCGCCATAATCCATCCCAGACCACTAGGCCAAAAAAATAAACATGTAATAATAGGCTTTACCATGATCTCCACCATATCACTAGGTGAAAACAAGCATGGATGCTACCGGATTTCTCCACCTACATCATGAGGAATTTTCCTGTCTCCTAGTCTCTCAGGATTTACCATAATCCATACTTTAATCCAGGGATCACTAAGACTTAAACCTAGATTCCACCCTCTAGGCTTTACCGTATATCCTACCATTCACTGGCAAGGATTCCTATGTGTAATAAAGGGAAACTACCTCTAGGATTTATCATATATCCCACCATTCACCGGTCAAGGATTCCTAGGCCCACCGAGGCAACGCAAAATCTGGCTTTACCGCAACCCACAGTCTCGTTCAGTGGTTACTAGTCCATGTGTTCTATTATTCAGAGATCCACCTCACTCAGCTTCAAATCCATCCAACAATCTAGCTCAACCAAAACATGAGAATCCCATCACACCATAGATATCTGGAAATGGAAAGGCTAGGCTATAAACAAAAAAGAACCACATGCAATACCATGCATGCAAAATTTAGAAAGGAAAACACACATGCAAATCAATCCCTGCAAAGAATCTTGTTGTAGCTACTTGATCTTGCTCTTCCTCACTTGCTCCTTCCTTCCTCTTTCCTTCCCTTCCTTCTTGATCCAATGGAAAAGTGCTCCAAGAAAACTCTAAGCGTCCAAGAGTGAGAGAGAGAAAAACAATGGGAGAGCTCCAAAACTGAACCGACAAATGGTACCAACTAATCCTTAGAAGCCTTTTTATCAATTAGGCCTCTATTTTCTCCATTTTCCATTATTTTCCTTCATTTTCCTGCTCACATGCAACCTGTGACCTTTCACCTTCCTTTTCTCATAATTTCCACTGTTTTCATAAATAAATGTGCCAAAAATGTCTTTTTTCCTTTCCAAAACCTTAGGCATTTCCTTTTACATTTTCCTTAGCCATAATAAACCAAATGAACACCCACACTAGGATGTCTTGCCCAACATTTAGCTTGGAATAAGTGTCCCATCAACCATGGTTATTTTTTTTCCTTTATTAACTTTTATTACACAGAATTTTCACGAGGGTTGTTACAAGAAAATATGTATAGATGAACCTCTATAGTCAACACAAATATATCCAAGTACTTCATAAACCAATAATCTAAATATTTCTAGGCAATAAATTAAACAAATTGTTCAATTTCTAACTTAGTTGTGAACATAACTTTGCAGAGGGATGTCAGGGAGATTGATACTTAATCTATCCCTTGCCAATGTCCTATACTACTCAAATATACACATAAACAAACTATGAAATTACAATAAGAACTCACAAGTACTCAATTACTATCATGAACGAAAACCAAAATCCTTTGATTATATCTAAGTTGAAAGTATTACAACAATATTACAAAAATTTGCTCCATGTATCAACCCCTTTTTATTCAAAAATAAGGTGTATATAGAGTGCTTTACAAAGTATCCTATCTCTTAAAAGATTTACATTCAAAGTATTCTTTGTCCAAAGAAATGGATAATGTTTAAACAAATTTTAACCAATGTTGTGAACATTGACATTGGGACAAATCGATAAGGGTTTGGAAAACTAAAAACTTGTAAAAATTGGGAAGATATTGGTAAAAAAAATCAAAACATCAGAAAAATCAAGATACCATCAAAATATCAATAAAAATTGGCAAAAATCGGCTAGGGAGAAAAAAGGATTTCGAGATAAAATTGGCATGTTATCAAGATGTTTGTGACACTTATTTTAACTAAAAATAAAAAACTACTCAGAAAACTACTCCAAAAATGTCTGTAAGTGTGCTAGATTTTTGCATTGAGGTTCAAAGTATTTGAGACTGCTCTACGCTTGTTGCTCAAAATGCTTAATAGTTGTGATCTATTTCTAATATGCTGCAATGATAAGTTGAATTTATTGGACAAATTTGACTAACTACTCCCATTCTTTATTTGTTGGATAACTGAGATCCATCATTTGTCTGTACCATTCATCTACATCAATATACTTCTCATGAGAAGGTTTTACTATGAAAAAGTGTTTGATTTTGTATCAATTGAAAAGGTCATCAGCTAACATTTAAAGTATATGATGACCACTAATATCTCCCTTGATTCCAACAAACATTCTCCTTTCCCCTGCTTCTCTCTTCAACAATCTTTCATATTGGTCTTCTGTTACCATTTGGCCATATGAATTCTTAAATGATGAAATATCTCTCTCTTGAAGAACAGAGAATTTTCTCTAGAATTTATTGATTTGCACTAGAATATTTTCACACTTTTCCTTTTTCTTCAACATCAGAGTTTTCTTCATGATAACTTTTCTAGTCTAAATAACATATTATGTTTTGTCTACAATTCCTAGTTCTTCAAGTTCTTCTCTAGACCTTGTCTTTAGAGCTTTTAATATATGACTTGCTTGTCCTAGTTTATTTCCCAATTGTATTTTATTGTCATTAATATATTATTTGGATCTTTCAATAAACTCATGTTCTATAATAATCTTCATAGACTGCTAAATATCAGACACAAATGACATAAATTCTATCTAAATTTGTTCTTTGGCCTAAGATAAACATTGAAAACAGTTAGAGTTGCTCAAATATTGTTCTAATTGCTTTTGCAAATTTTTATTTTTGTTTATTTCCTCGACTAAGACATTTTCTAATTCATTTTTGTTCATCTCAACTCTATCCCATTTTTCTTTCAATATTCCAATCTCAACATATTTTAGTTTAAGAGAAGATAATTCCTGTCATATAATTTTTGTGGAACTTGTTTCTGTTGTTGGAATTTCTACACTATCAGTTTGGGCCTTATTTTTTAACAACTCTTCCATCATTTTTACATTTTCTGAATCTGTAGGTTCTTTTCAATTAGATAGGATAATATAGTTTCCTTCTCCTTCTCTAATAATCAAATTTCCTATGTTTGGGGATGCTCTATTCAGACAGCTTCAACTCTATTCTAAGTGCTTGAATATCTTAATTTTTATTCTTAACAAACTCTTGAGTTGCATCCACATTTTTGGGATCCAACCTGATTTAATTACAAGGCCTTCTAGTGATTTGATCCTAACATCGTTTTCTAGAGAATAAGTATTTTCCATTTTAAGTTTTGAAATAGTGTTATTCAAATAATCTAACAATTTTGATACATTTTAAGCAGAACTAGTGAGAGAGGAATATATCATATCACTAGTTTGTCTATGTAGATCAATCTGATATATAGGATGTATCTGTTTGGTATTGAAAGATAAAATAGAAGTCCTATAATCTCCAACAGCTCTAGGAGAAGAAACTGTAGGTTCAAGAAATCCTAACTTAAATTCACCTTTTTCACTATCAAATATTGAAAACAACCTGTTTTTACTGGAAGAAATTTGCTTCCAGAACTTGGTATAAGTTACTACCTTCAAAGCTTCATCCTTTTTCTTCATTTCCAAAAGCTCAGAAAATATGTTTTGGTTAGAAGAAGAAGAAGGATAAGATTGTTCTGTTCCTAGATCCAATTATTGCATTCTGAAAATAGGATCACCTGAAACTATAGTAGTTGGTGAAGAAATTTTGGATGAGACAATTTCTGATATTGCTCCCTCCATATTGTTTGTCTTCTTTCTCTTGTATACTTTGAAATATTCCATTTCTAACTTTGATAGGATTTGATTTGTCCTCTTAAGTTCTTTTTCTTTCATTGGAGGTGTAACCAAATTATTTTGTCCTATTGACTACTCCACCATTTGTTCTTTCACTTCCTCCAACGTGTTTTCCTCCTAGGTGTCCTTATTAGCAAATTTCTCAATCTTAGGCTTACACACATGAAAATAAGGTGGGTATTTTTGGTGAACCCTGATGGTTGAAATTCTCCCAATGGGGTCATATGGCCAAGTAACCCTTAATTTAAATTTCATTTGTGCCAATAATTGTTCCACCTCTTTGTTTGATGACCTTTGATTCAATATAAATGGCCCTACCTGTGCCTTTAATTTAAACAAGGCATGCTTCCTTCTAGGTAAAAAATGCACTTGATCTACATTGAGGCTTTGTTTGATGAATTCAAGCGCAAAAATAGCATAGGAAAAAAAATGGCAACTGATAGGGTGGAAGTTCACACCCATACAATCTAATTTATGTAAAATGTTGGTACAAATAACAATCACCAAGCCTTGTTTGTTAACTAAGCTGCATAATCCTTTTGATTTCAGGTGAAATTCTAGGAGTACTATCACTAATCAATACACTGTAGCATATATGAAGAAATTTGTTCACAAAATAGTGAAGGAAAATTCCTCAGAATTCCTTCTGACCAAGGACATCCAATGAATCACAGACCATTGATTCCCTTGAATATCCTTATTTTGTAATTGTATTGGGAATATATCTGATTGATAATACAAAAACAATACACCAGGACTGCTTGATATTTGAAATATTTTTCAACTCTAAATTTAAGAAACTAGTCATGAATGGCCTCAGATAAAAACTAGGTAAAATTGAATAAGATTTTTGGTTTCTTATCTAGACAAAAAGTTTATTGAAAAAATAGAACTACTTCATCCACTTTCTCATCATTCTGACAATATAAAATACAACATAAAATGGTTATTATTTGTCTTGAAAATTCTAGAAATATTGATGAAGGGAAAGGCAGATAGTGAGTGGGCATACCAGTCCCATTAGGCATGAATAATTAAAAAATAACTGCTATTTTTTCAAAAGTTGACTTCTGATATATTTCCAATATAATTTCACTAGAGAATGGGTGCAAAGAGATGGGAAAACATATGCACAGGGATTTTAAAATGGACACAGAAGCTACCAAAAACAGGGTTTCACCATTTTGAGCAATTATGGTTTTCCCACTGGGTAAGTACTTGTTCACACACCATACTACAAATTCCAAAAAAGGATGAGTTTGAGGAAATTTAAAACAGATTCCCATAGAGAAAAATCATTTCTATTATCTTGAAACTTTTGGGAAGCTCAATTCTGCAATTCATATAGGTCAAACTCTGAGTTTGTATCTTCTATTCTACTTTCTCTATCAACTAAGGGCAATTCATCAATTTTTGGGAGGGTTTCAAACTAAACCTCAGACTCTTTTCCTTCAACTTATTTTGAACCATCAACTTAGCAAGGAGAAAAATTACCTATAAAATGTGTTGCGCATTTTATTTTTGAGTTGTCACTCAGGGCTTTATGTAATTATGAACTTTGATTCTTTGTGTCTGACAACTGATGGAAAGGTGAGAGGGGATAAACAAAGGCGGGAGCAATTGAACTATGTATGAGAGTGAGAATATAGTGGAATGAATTTTCCGATAAGGGGTATATTTAGACTTAAATGTCAAATGGTATTCAGGATTAAATGGAAAATGATCAATAAAATGGTGGTGTGTGATATTTATTATAAAAAATCGGGAATGATTTTTTCTTTTGGGGGGGTGGGTGTGTGTGTAGTGCAATTCATATGTCATTTCCACATTGCAAAATTTGTTTTGGAAAAACAAATCCTCCC
>APFE030731949.1:780-13430 GCA_000404065.3 Pinus taeda | reverse complement strand
AATTTTAATCAAAATTTTGAAATTTTCAATGTAACAAGAAAATGTTACAACACCCCAAGTGTTGGTGTAGTGTTGGGTGGTAGAAACACCTCTTTGGATACCCACTTTCAAGCTTTGACAAACAATATGAAATGGCTTTCTACCCCCTCAATTGTTAAAACATATGTTATTACAACATCTGCTATTACAGGATCTGCTGTAATGGTCATTATTTCAATAGTTTCAATAGTAGCAGTTGTTATAGCATCAACTTTTATAGTAGTTTCAATATTTTCAATAGTAATGGCTGTTACACCATCAATTGCTACAACTTTTTTAGCATATTTAATATTGACATGTTGTTATGGCATCTATTGTTACAAAATTTGTTTTTCAATCCATTGCTAACTATGTTTGTGCTTCTCAATTTTCTTTCTTGATCCCATGATTGTTGTAGTGTTTGGTGGCAGAAACACGTCTTTGGCTTCCCAGTTTCAAGCTCTAACAATAAAGATGAAATGGCTTGCTATTACAACATCCACTGTTACATCATCTACTTCTCAATCTGTTGTTACTTACGTTTGTGCTTCTCAATTTTTTTTCTTGATCCCCCAAGTTCTGGTATAGTGTTGGGTTATAGAAACACCTCTTTAGCTACCAACTTTCAAGCTTTGACATGCAAGTTGAAGTGGCCTTCTACCCCCTCAATTTTCTCCTTAAGGTGCTACATATCCTTCAAGGCTAAAAATTTAACTTCTTTGATAACATACGATCCATAAACAATAGGAATATGTTCTGTTTATCTCATGAACATGGTGATGGGCCTTGGTATTGCAACAAGAATGTTGCAACTCCCAAGGCTAGCAACTTAAATTTTTAACCTGGAGTTCGTACAAACTTAAGAGGTGTTGTCACTATATGTGTAGCATGCAATGTGTCTTTCTTTCATTGATATGATGCAATGCCATAGAAACTTAAGAGGCTACATCATTGTATGTGCAGTAGATGGTGTACTTCTACCTAAGTTGGTGCAAGAGACTATAGTACCTTATGTTTGTAGAAAGAAAAAACACAACAAATCCTAATTGTAGAAAAGGAAACCTACTTACTTTTGCAAAAATGAAACCTAATTAATTTTGCAGAGATGAAATACCAGTTACTTTTGTAGAAAGGAAATACTATTCTACTTTGCATGAATGTAAATATTAATCCTACTTGCAAAAACGTAAACATTAACCTATCTCCAGAGTATAAATGGTACATCAAAAGGAAACCTAGTCTACGTAATAGAAATAAAATGTTGGAAGTGGAAACCCTAGCTTAAGATGCATGAGACAAAACCTAATCATGAAATCATTCTTAAATAATTGTAGTCAAGATAGATTTTTTCAATAGATTTCACAAGGTGCTTTCGAAAGTAATCACGAAAATCATCATTATGCTCTTCAAGTCATGAATCTGTCCACTAATCCAAACTGCAGAGTTGAATTGCAAGGGAGAAGAGGCAAGGCTTAAGAGTCCTTTGGTGTTACTCAATCATATATTTAGAGCCTAAGGGTCATTATTCAGGCCTAAGAGATAAAATCCAAGATTTTGGAGCAAATATGGTCAATTTTACACGTGTTATAGGGTTTCTACATGACTGCTACAAGCGTAACACGATTGCTACAGGATTGCTACTCCTCGAGATAACTTGTCGAATTCCCAAGAAAATCATATAAAAATTAGATGAGACAATTTTTTTGATAAATTAGGATTTCCTATGACATAATTCGAAGTCGAATCACTCAAAAATACCCTTGTTAACATGTGCTAAAAAATAGCAAAAATTTACTACTCTAAAAACTGAAAATTCAAGAATTAGTGAGCTAGTTAACCTATCAAATGCCTAACGTAATCAAGTGAAAATTATATGGGGTATATTTTGTTGTTAACTTGAATATTTTATGACAAAATATAAGTTAAATCAACTCAAATTAAAATCATTAAAACATACTAAAAAATAGAAAAAAATACTACTATTTTGCTATAAGGGACCTGTAACAACCCTGGTGAAAATTCCATGTAATAAAAGTTAATAAAGGAAAAATAATAACCAAGGTTGATGGGACACTTATTCCAAGCTTAATGTTGGGAAAGGAATCCTAGTGTGGGCATTCATTTCGTTTGTTATGGCTAAGGAATTTGGCAAAGGAAATGGATAAGGCTTTGGAAAGGCAAAATGGCATTTTCAACACATTTATTTTTTAAAATAATGGAAATTAGGAGAAAAAGAAGGTGAAAGGTCACAATTTGCATGTGAGGAGGAAAATGAAGGAAAATAATGGAAAATGAAGAAACTAGAGGCCTAATTGGTAAAAAGGCTTCTGAGGATTAGTTGGTACCTTTTGTGAGTTTAGTTTTGGAGCTCTCTTATTTTCCCCCCTCTCTATCACTCTTGGACACAGAGTTTTCTTGGAGCACTTTGGCATTGGGTCAAGAAAGGAAAATAAGGCAAAAGGAAGGAAGGAGCAAGCAAGGAAGATCAAGAATAAATAGTTACAATAGGATCCTTTCCAGGTATTGACTTTAATGTGTGTTTTCCTTGCTAGATTTGGCATGCATGGTATTGCATGTGGTTCCTTGTTGTTATGGCATGGGTAGTTCTAGGTGTAACAGTGTTTTCAACCTAGCCTTGCCCTTTCCGGATAACCATGGTGTGATGGGGTTTTCATGTTTTGGTTGAGCTGGATTTCCAGATGGATTTGAAGCTAAGTGAGGTGGAGCTTTGAATAATATAATACATGGTCTAGTAACCCCTAAACTAGATTGTGTGTTGTGGTAAAGCCAAATGTTTTGTTGCCTAGGAATCCTTGACCAGTGAATGGAAAGATATATGGTAAATATTAGAGTTGGTTGTGCTTGAATAGGCCTAGGAATCCTTTTCGGTGAGTGGCAAGATATATAATAAATCTTAGAGCGTGGAGTCTCAATTTAGGGCCTAGTGATCCTTGGAATAGACTGTGGAATAGGGTAAATCCTTAGAGACTAGGAGACAAGAAAATTCCTCACGATGTAGGTGGAGAAATCGGGTGGCAGCCATGCTTGTTTTTGCCTAGTGATCTGGTGGAGATCATGGTAAATCCTGTTATTAGATGTTTATTATGTTGGCTTAGTGATCCATGATGGATTATGGTAAAGCTTGGTTTCCATTGATGATGGTAAGGTGGTTTAGCCTCGGTATTCCCTGGTTGGTTCTTTTGGTTTGAGTCCAACATTCATGCTTGGAATATGGCACAAAGGTGAATGAATGAGGAGAGAATTGGCTCAACCATTCTATGGTCAGGTGGAACGTAGTCGTCCCACCCTAGGTTGGATTTTGCAATCATTAATAAGAGGCTCTTTCCTTGACATATTATGTCTAAATGTACTGGTTTATATGTGGATTCTATGGTTGATGTATCCTTGATATTTTTGTTGTTCTTAGGTTGGTTTTAAGCATGTATTATGACAATGATGATGTATGTCTCTCCTCATGTTTTTATTTGTAAATGAATGAATAATGTAACTATGACCTAATATATGATAATGGAGCTAATGATATAAGGGAACACTGCTTCTTATTGATTCCCATATAAGTATGAGATCCTTATGCTCGGATTCGTTATTTAAACATGTAGATTACATATTCATGATACGTTTAACGAAATGCTTGTCATGGATAGTAGGGGTCCATTCTAAACCATGTTCTTGTTTTTACAAATGTGTCATTGTTATGTTGCGTAAATTCATTTCTGAAAGTGTCATTGAGTTCTAGGCAATGACCTGGGCTCCGGGCCTGAAAAAGTGGCTCAAATATCAGAGGCGCAAGCATAACATTGGGCATAAAATTCCTTGGATGCATGCATACCCCTGTTGTTGGAGGTTCCAGAGCCTCTTAGACGCATGTTTATCCATATCAAGGGAGCGTATGGGGGTTTAATGGTCTAAAACTTCAACTGGTCTCAAGAGTTTGTTACCTGAGTGGTTGGGATGGCTCCTAGGAGTTATGTTTGTTGATGTGGAAGGTTTGTATGGTGTTTTTCCATTGATTCCACTTCCTTTAGGTCACCTAGGGGACTAAATCCTATTATAGTGGCCTCTCATTGCATATTTACCCCGTTTGGACAGTAACTTGGGTAGATGTGGGATGAGGGTGTTACAAGACTTCCATAAATTCTAGATATGTGAACTAGTAAACCAATCCAAGTAGATCAATGATGAATATGAATTTTCGAAGTTTTTCTAATGATGCATAATTCTTGTGACTATGTAAATAACTTGCAAAATAACTCACTTCAATCATTTGACCAATATAACCTACATCAAATGAAGCATGAATAGTAAATGCATAAATACTAGATGCAAGTGAAAAAAAACATTCAAAGAAAATAGATAGATCTACAAGTGGGCTCTAAGGCTCCTGGGATGGCCAAGCCCAAGGATACTAAGAGTCCTATGTATGAAACCAAAATTTATAAGCTAAAAATGACACCAAACTTTATTATTTGAATCAATCCAAGTACATCCCTGCTAGAAATGAAAGTGGAGCTACTAAATAATTAGTTTTCTCCACAAGAAGACTAAGAAATACCTACTTCTAGAAGAAAATTCGAATTGGCACTTATAAAAAGTGATGAGGAAGCATTCTCCTTGAAATGAGGAAGCTTTCCTCTCCAAAATCCCTCAAAAAGTGGATTTTGTTCCCAACACTAGGAATCTTCATAAATGACAAGGAACACATTCCTAGATTTTCTCAATCAGTGGAGCTCTAGAATTTGTCAATAATTTCATGATATTTTGTTCATTTATTATCTAATCTTAGTCCATCCTATAGTATGAAGCAAGTCCCTATATTATCTCATTCATAATTTACTCAATATTCTCTCAATATTCTGCAAAAATAAATAATATTAGGCACATAATAAATAAGGACAAATCAAATTCCTCTTGACCCGTTAATACTATGAATTAACTCTACAATGTGCAAGTAATGGGGTCAAATACATGTTTTAAGTGCCTATAAATAATCAAATGGACCTAATAAGATAGACAATTCTAGGCCCCATCATCTCCCCCCTACTGAAATTGTTGCTCACCCTTGAGCAACTTAGCCTTATTCCTCTTCCCTACCTTTGTCATGGTGTCCTTTGGTATCTTCTTGATGTCTTAGGAAGTTGTAGAGGAAATTTCTTCTAAATAGAAATCAACCATGGATGAACCTATTATAGGTGGCCACTCTAATCCTGGTACTAGTTTGACGGGTAAACTTGGTGCTATTGTCCCACATCCTCTACCTTCTTTGATTTTGTAAATTTCCTCCTTCTGTGAGTTCTACCCCTCTATTTTTCCAATTTGAATAAGAGGGGTATTGAAAATTTCTCTAGAATAATCTTTCCTTCTTTTACAAATTTATAATAGAACTCTAGGTTAGGCTATGGTTCAATCTCTTAGAGTTCCTGGGGGCCTATTTCTACCTCTTTTTATGCTACTTCCTCCTCATGTAACACTTTTTCTTGATCTTGTAGCACTTTCTAAACCTATTCCTTCCTATAGCAACCCTATTTTTCTCCTATAGAAAATATGTCCCTTCCACTTAGACATTTTCATCCTCCTCTTGGACACCTCAAACTACTCTCAAGCTCCGCCATTGAAATCATATTTTCAAGGTTAATGAAACACACAGTGGGCATGAAATTTTTGGCAAGATAGGCTTCTGAGGGGTGCTAATATTGGAAAAAGGTCTCATATATTATTCATCCACCCTCATCCAGCTTCCTTAGCATTCATAACACCATCCTTCCCTCAGAAATATGTCGGACCCACTCCTGTAGAAAAACAGGGAACTCCTGTAGCAAAACAAATTTTCCTATAGGAGTTTTGTTTCTCCTATAGAAAGGTTGTTTATGCTTTTAATTTCTTATTTGTGGCTAATCTAGTGGTTGGCCTTGTCATGGATGTCACTAGCTATTTACCCTTGGATTTGGGGGAAGTGACCTCCTCAATTTTTCCTTCACTTGGCCCCAATTATTTTCTTGTTGGCTAGCTGACTCTTCAATTTTGATGGATACTTGTTGAAGGAGGTTGAGGGTGATGAAAATGAGACTAGATGAAAGCAAGACTAATGGTGATGAAAAAATGGTTGGTGATGATGAAAAAAAAGTTAGATGAAAATGAGGCGAGTGGGAGATGAAAATGAGGCTAGATAAATATTGAGTTTGGCGAAGAATTTAGCTTGTGGATGATTTCCTTTATTGACCCTCGATACTTAGACACACAAAAGAGAAATTACATAGAACTCATGAAACCCAAAGGATTCGATTACATATCTTGCCTGGCTACAGAGTTGTTTGATTATGTTGATGTTTTGGATTGAAGACTTGTACAACATATGTTGTTGGAGCCAAATATTGTGTTGCAGGTGTTGCATGGTGGCCTAATTCATCATTGGTGCCTGTTGTCAGAGCTTGCTTGCTGATGTGTTGATCCTTCGATGGATGCATGGTATATCTGGACATAAGCGAGGCTATTTTTCAATGTCTTTTGAGATGTCATTTCTTTTTCTTATTTTCTTTATGCAATTTCTTGAGAAAGATATATATCTATATCTATATCTATATATATATATTTATTTATTTATTTATTTATTTACTTTTTTTGTTGACTAAAGCTTGATGATGCAAGTCCTTTCTTCATTTAGGTTCTCTTTGGATCAGATGTTGTTGCTTGTTGGGTGATCAAGAATTTGGCAGCAATTGACAAAGGGTCCTTTAGCTAATCAAAATCAAGGGAATGACTCGCCATTTCCTTCATGATGGTTGGTTCTTCAATCTGGTGCTTCCAACTGTGTCCTATAGGGTCTTTGCAAACTACTACAAGACTATGTTCCTTCATCTAGAAGTCACACAGACCATTCTAATATCACATTAATCTCAAGGTAAAGGCTCCAATGTCACTGATAATTCATGATCAATCTATGGACAAAGATGAAAAACCTTTTTTTGTGGTGAAAGTAATGAAAGAAGGGGTGAAAATGAGGACTTTTCATGGACAAAGATGAATTTTTGGATGGAAAAGTGACTAAATGGTGTGGAGGATGGATGGTGGAGGTCCGGTATACTTATTTTTTAATTCTCCCAAGGAAAGAAAAGGATATGACCCCTTTCTCTATGTCGATCACAATCCTTTAGCATTTATGGTCACTCCTGTAGCAATTATGGAACACTCATGTAGCAGAATTGTTTTATCCATATATGTCAAATGGTAGATTGGATTGACCTGATTTTTTTTAGAATGTTTCCATCATCCTTATGCATCTCCCCATAAAAAAATATTACGTAATGGATGCACTAATATATAAAAAAAAATGAAAATGGCCATAGGTGATGGAGGCCAATTTCTTGAAAAGTATGCACTAGAATTTGCTTAAATTTATTGAGCATGTTAACCTCATCTTTATGCATCTCCCCATGAAACATCTTAGTAAAAAGTTTCATAGTTTTTTAGATATGGTAAAAACAATTTATTACCTATGTACTTTGGCAGTCCTGTAGCAAAATAAAACCTTCCTATAACACTTTAGGAAAACGAGGAAAATGAATGGGAAAGGCTTGGGAATGATGGGTGGATGTTGGAAATGGATGAGGGTGATGGATTGACATGGCCTTGGTCCTATTGGAGCATCTGAGCAAAGGAGGAGAAAGCTCAAGTTTGAATTTCTTTGAATAGATTTTTTATAAAAAAAATTATTCTGGTGCTAACTTATTCTTGTTGCTTGCAAAGGTTGGTGAGCACCTGCTTTCAGTAAAGAGAGATAGATTGAGAAAAAAAATACTTTTCATTTTTTTTTCATTTTTTTCTTTTTCTTAGGCCTACTAGTTGCCTCAATGATATTTTCAACTAGTAGGTCTACCTAGGTTCTGTTAGCCTCCTGCTCATAGCAGGTATTCACCTTTCGTGATCGACATATTTACATGCCAAATATGTCATGCTTTGCTTGCAGCAATGTTCCATATTTGCTACTGAGGCAAAGAGGGCACAAAATCCTCAGGCACAAAATTCATTACATGTATTCTTGAGGACCATGGACCAGGCACTATTAAACATTTCTCAAGCATGGCTAACACTACTATTGATTGGTCTCATTGGCCTTAGTAAGGCTGCATCCACAAAATACTACGAATGCTAAAAGGCAAGTTGCTTCAAATGAAAACTTTGAATATCCTGGACTCTGGGATGACTTGCAAAGTAGACATGTTGCAGTGCCATTGGCAGCATGGGCACTTGCTAGTTGGGCGTCAGCATCATCTTGTAATAGATCAAAGATTGCAGGGCTAGACAGGGATGGACATGCTGTTATGACTGCTATAATGGCACCTGAGCGAACTGTGAAATGGCATGGGGCTTTGATAACTCAACTTCTGGAGGACATTGAGACCCCTCATCATCTTTTATTGTTACATTACTTTATAGCTTAAGGATTGGTCGATGACCAACCACTTCTATACGCATGTCCTCTTACATCACCTCAAGCATTTTTTAGGGCATCGACTTAATTTAATGACCTCAGCTGTTTTAGCTTCTTGGATGTTCATTCAATAGGTCCTTCTCTCACCATTTATATCTCAAACAGGATGGTGGAAAGACTGGTTAGATTATGTTTGTCAGGATTGGACTAGCACAAGCAAGGACACCACCGTGCACCATCCAAAGTCATATGAGCATTTGTCTACTATTTCTACTTTGCCAAACAAGACTGCTAGTATTGATAATTCGGATTTAGTTGTGGATATCAAGTGCGAAGACTCTAATGTGGAGCCCGAGCCTCATGACACATTACTGGAAGGGCGTGATTACATTTGGTTGCCACAGAATGTGTGGAGGCAGTTTTACAAATGGAACAAGTGGGTTGTTCCTCGGATGTGCATTCCAAGATCAGAAACAGATCCTACTAGAACCCAGCATCTAAACCAGTTGCATCAGGGGAATTTCACAAGTTCATCACCTGCAAGTGTTGTGAATGAAAAGCATGTAAATATCACTTATGACACAAGATTGCCTGTAGAAGGTGGAAGAAGTAAGGAACCAAAAGTTATACAAGGTGGTGATAGTAAGCGTTTAGAGAGAAAGAAGACTGCTGTCTATAGAAAACAGGCAAGAGACAGAGGTGCTTCAAGCAAGAGCATCTTTAGTGCTAAGAGAAGAGTCAGGAATGGGACAGCTTCAAATATGCAGGGATGTCAAACAATTTTAGATGAGGAAGCTCCTTATTTTCATGAAGTTGAAAGTGTGACTGAAAGTGGCCCTGTAATATTCATGGAAAAGGATAACACTAGATCATCCTATGAATTTACAACTTTAAGGCAATCAAACAAGGATAAAGAGAAAGCTAATGCTGTATATCTGAAGGAGGACTCTCTACCAGAGATAGTTATGGAGCAGGAAGAGATTTACACATGGAGGGATTGGGAGAATGAGGCACATGCAAATACTCATGCCAATTTAAAATAAATTTCACGAGCGCTGACCTTGAGAAGGCAATCAACTTTTGTGAAATACCACACAACAACAACTTGGAGCAGAAACATATTCTTTGCTTGGGTGGTGTGTTTTCTTCGGCAGTTTGGTCAAACTGTTACAAAAGCTGATTACATAACTTTGAGAATGGGGTTTGTGACAAATCACAATTTTCCATTTAAATATGACTTCCATAGCTATATGATACGTTCTATGGAGGATGAGTTCAAGCAGATTGTTGGTCTCAGTGCACCTTTGTGGGGTTTTGTCATTGCTTTTATGCTATTCAATGTGCATGATGCTAATTTATACTTCTAGATCTCGTTTGTCCCTATTGTTCTCATCCTTATTTTGGGAGCGAAGCTGCAACATATTATTGCAACACTTGCATTAGAGAATGTTGGAGCAAATGCATCTCCTGGGGTAAAAGTGACTCCTCGGGATGAGCTTTTCTGGTTTAATAAACCAGAGTTGCTTCTCTCTCTGATCCATTTCATTATTTTTGAGAATGCATTTGAGTTGGCCTCATTCTTTTGGGTTTGGTGGCAATTTGGATTCCATTCATGTTTTATTTCTCGCCATCAGTTTGTTTATATGCGTCTGTTTTTGGGGTTTTTTGTCCAGTTCTTGTGTAGCTATAACACCTTGCCACTTTATGCACTTGTTACTCAGGCATTCATAATGACCTGATGGCAAATACATCTTGCCATCACCTGAGACTCAGAGAGAGATGTTTAAAATGGGAACAAATTTCAAGGAAGCATTGATTTCCGTGAAAATCAGAGAAAGTATTCATGGTTGGGGAAAAGAAGCAAAGAAAAGGCGAAAGCTCGGGGTTGCAGCAGATGGAACTACGAAAGATGACTCAACTGTAAGAAGTTCGGAGAGAGGCATCACAGACTCAAGCAAAGGTAATTTAAATTCTAATGGACACCAGACGGATAGGCCCAATAGTGATGAAGATTACAGTCAGAGCTATCATCACAATATAGATGGTCCAGGTGAGATTGAGCTGCAGAATGAGGCTTTGACAACCATGGTTTCCAATGAGGATCCTCTCCTTGGCACTGCTTCTCAATATCGCAATGTATCATTTATGTCTTCACAACCATCTGAATCTAGACAAAAGTCTAGTAACTTAGATCCTTCACACAACCACAACTAAGACAATGACATTGATCATGACATGGAAGAGAAATTTTGAGGAGCCACTTCTAGCTACGGAAAATCCTTCTGGTCAAGGTGTTATCGATAACGATGGATCTCTTTGTAGCTCGTACCATGATCACCAAGGCTTCTCTTCAGCACCGAGGGACCATAGAGATCTCAGAAGGCAGAACTTCTAGGAGATGCATATCTGAAGTGGATTGTTAGTAGATGCTTGTTTCTGAAATGTCCTCAGAAACATGAGGGACAGCTTACATGCATGAGGCAACAGACTGTGAGTAATGTTGTGTTGTATCAATATGCTCTGGACAAAGGTCTACAGGCCTATATTCAAGCAAATCGCCTTGCTCCATCTAGATGGGATGCTCCTAGTGTGCTTCCAGTCTTTTATGAAGATACCAATGAAGCAGATAATACAGGCGTTATGGATGATGTGGAGCGCAGCCCCCGGAGTGAAACAGGTACTCACAAAAATGCTCATCTTAAAGAGTTTGAGGATGAACCCATGGAGGATGAAGAGATTGAGGGTGATTCCAGCTGTTACAGGGTTCTGTCAAGCAAGACATTAGCAGATGTCGTTGAAGCTTTGATTAGATTTTATTATGTTGAAAGAGGGAAGAAAGAAGCTGTCCATCTTATGAATTGGATAGGAATTCCAACAGAATTTGACCCTAAAGAAGGTGAATTAGCTAGGCATGGATGCAAGGTTCCTGAATCTGTTATGAGGAGTATTGATTTTGATAAGTTAGAAGGTGCCTTAAATTATAAATTCAATGAGAAAAGTTTGTTGGTTGAGGCTATAACACATGCCTCACGTCCCTCATCAGATGTGTCTTGCTATCAGCGATTGGAAGTTGTTGGAGATGCAGTTTTAGATCATCTCATAACAAGACATCTCTTCTTTACATATACGGACCTTCCACCTGGGAGCCTTACTGATTTGCGTGCTGCAGCAGTGAACAATGAGAACTTTGCACGTGTTGCAGTGAAAAGCAAACTTCATTTACATTTGCGACATGGATCAACTGCTTTAGAAGCACAGATCCGTGACTTTGTAAAGGACATTGAAGTGGAACTCGATAAACCAGGAGTGAATTCCTTTGGACTTGGAGACTTCAAGGCTCCAAAAGTCCTTGGTGATATAGTGGAATCGATAGCTGGAGCATTTTTTCTTCATAAAGTTCTTGACACAGCCAAAGTGTGGGAGGTATTCCAACCTTTATTACAGCCTATGGTGACTCCAGAGACACTTCCCATGCACCCTGTTCATGAACTTCAAGAGCGCTATCAGCAGCAGGCTGAGGGTTTAGAGTACAAGGCCTCACGAACAGGAAATATGGCTACAGTTGAAATTTTTGTTGATGGAGTCCAGATTGGTTTCGCTCAAAACCCACAGAAGAAAATAGCACAAGCTGATTCAGAGATGTCACTAAAGGATTTGAAGGGCAAGTCATCAAACTAAAGGGACAGCCACCGCCATAATCTAAAAAGGCAAAAATTATTTTTGTAAATTATGGAGCCGCCTAAACAATACCGACAAAGGATTCCATGCGCAGTAATTATAGAGTTATGACCATGAGGCCAGCGCACAACTCCAGGACCACCGTTCAACCATTTTGAGGCTGCTCTCTCATACGCAGCCTTCACTTGCATAACTTGAGTTGCCAGCTGCCCCAGAACACCTGTTTTAGATATTTTATGCATTCATTACCAGCACAACTTAGCATTTAAAAACTTTATTGCTACAAATATCTTTGGGATCTGTTTTGTTAGATATGTTTTCAGTGATTTTTTTCACTTGACAGCGGCTCAAGGGCCAGCATGTAAATATTTCCTATTTAAACAACGTTGTTCGTTGTTCAAAGGGTGAGAGGTGTTTGATCGATAATCTCATTTTGAGACTTGCTGTGTATGCTCTAAGAGATTTAATAAACAGAGCTTGCTGGAACATTTGTGTTTGGACTGTCTAA
>APFE030731939.1:0-35560 GCA_000404065.3 Pinus taeda | reverse complement strand
AGATACCATGGCCCAAAACCATAGGTTCAAATACCAAGGACTAAATACCATGGACCAAAACCATAGGATCAAAAATTGTTGGACTAATACCACGAACCAACCATAAGATTTCCATGTGCGTGCACTTTTCTTTGCATGAAAGGAACTTTTCTCTGCATGAAAGTGCGTGAACTTTTCTCTGCGTGAAAGTGCATGAACAAGAAAATAACTTTGTTTCACTATAATTTATTCTCTGCATGAAAGTGCGTGAACTTTTCTCTGCATGAAAGGAACTTTTCTCTGCATGGAAGTGTGTGAACTTTTCTCTGCGTGAAAGTGCGTGAACCAAAAAATAACTTTGTTGCACTATAATTTATCATATCAGATGAGTGGGTTGCCATCAAGTACAACATATGTATCATAATGCCAACAGTGTTGCAGACTCCTCTAAATGAGGAGAAAAGCTTAAAAAGAAGTAGGGAGGAGGCCACCACATCAGCTAGAGAAACCTCACAAACTCATGCAGAAACTAGCCAAGCCAAAAGGCAAAAGATGAATCCTGTCTTTGAATAGGAGTACACAGAAGAGTCAACAAAAGTCACAAGCATAGAAGGGAATAGAAGTAGGCCTATCACCCCATTCGAAGGCATGCAAGAGCCTTCCACATCACAAAATTAGATGTTGGAAAGGCAACTTAGTGTTGAAGTGTCTTCCTTTATAATGCCTACTGACAAAGACCATGATATAAAGGAAAGGTATAAGGAAATTAAAGTGAGAAATGAGAGGCTTAAGGCCCAAACTTATGCCTAGTACCTAAAATTGACCCCCACCAATAAAACAAGGCTAATGTCAACCTTCGACATTAAAGAAGGAAAATGCAAATGACCTTCATCAAGCCTGCGACTCAGTAGCCCAAAGTAGCATCAAATTTCAAGAAGGTAGGGATATCCATCCCATAGACCAAATTGAACTACATAAACAAGCTGGGGAGATGATATACTCCACTCTGATAGGGAATGCCATAGCTGCCCATCAGCTACAGAATTCTTTGAATGACATGTCTACACAATTTCAGCTAGAGAAGACCTCCTCTCAGGCCAAGGGTACAAGGATCAAGTCCTTAAAGGACTTAGTAATTGAATTGGGACACAATCCCAAGCATATAAAAGTGACATAGAATCTTATTAAGAAGAAAAATGATGATATTCTTGCACTTAAGAAGTAGCTAAAGATGCCTCAACTACAATACCCACAAGCATCGGAACTCCTAAAATCCCAACAGGGGCATGAAGAATTCATGGACTTGGTTCTAAAACTAAATGATCAGTTGAAAGAAACTGAAAAGGAATTGGATGCTTTAATCCAATTGAAATAGGAAGACATGGCCACTTCTTCAACAAATTCTATCCCCACAGTCTCCACAACAGTGCCCTCCACCCTAGCGACATCTTTAGCACAACTCCACCTACCATGACGTTACAAGTAACAACAGAACCTACAACAGTAGTAGGTGCATTAGGGGAGAAAGCAGCAGAACTAGTTAAAGCCATGGAAGAAATGTCTATCCAGGCTACTGAACTAAAAATGTTAAACGAAAAGGTGGCAAGCCCAGAAATTGACTACAGGCTTGCCCAACTCAAGTAGAAAGAAGAAACACAGAAATCCCAGAGGATGACTGAAAGGATTAAAGTTTTGGATAAAGACCTGACTCTAGAGAAACCACTTGGACAAACTAAGGAAATGTTGTGGGCCAACATCATTGACTCTATCAATGATATTTGGCCATCAATCTAGGTTATTTTTGAGCAAAAAAGAGTTGGTAAAGATAGCTACAAAAGCTATCTAGAAGGTGAAGGAGGAGTTGGGAGATAAGCCAGAGGATGCCAATAGACTCATCCATTTCCTCAACAACATGAATAGATATGATCTCCATGAGCTAAATATAGAATATAGGACTGAGGCTATTCTAGAAATAAGGAAGGTCCTTTCCAAAAGGAACCTTATGCTCAACCTAGAGGAAAAGTGACACAACATGTAGATAGTCATTGATAGATTCATGGCTAAATTCCAAATTTTGAGGGAAAAAGCTCTGCTTAGTCCTATGGTTATTAATGACAAAATTATGACACAATTGGACTATTGCAATAGGCTTAGATAGTTGGCTAAGGAACAAGCATTGCCAACAGGAAAAGTCTTGTATAACAATTTTGAAAATTTGTTTTTCCTGGAGCATGGGCTCAAACTCTTATTCTTCACCAAGCCAAATTTTTCCAATTATACTGAAGCTGATGAAATTTACAGAAGAATGATAAATGTAAATTACCTGATGAAAAATGGTGGGAGAGAATGACTGATTTACTATGAAAAATTACAACTGAAAGTTACTACACAGTAAAAGCGGGACAACCAAGTAAACAATTATAAGCAACATATCAGAGTTAAAGAGTATCAGGATCAAAGTGTATCAAATAAAAGGTAAAGTTGAAGAAGATTCCAGCATAAAAACCATACAACTATTAGCTAGCATAAAAGGCTCTACTTCAACTATAAAGGCCAGCACAACCATAATAAAAGGGACAGCATGAAACAATTCAATAGTTATCTCTATCTTCTTGGAAGAAGATATTTGTATCTCCTAGAATAAATCTCAAGTTGTTTTGAGATATTTTGTAAATAGTTTTTGTATAAATACTTCACAAATCGAAGTATGTAGGGTGGATTTAAAACATTTCTATAGACTTATCTCTTTTAAGTCTTCAATTCTATTGTATCAATGTCAGGATCAACTTGCTAGATCAGCTAATAAAGATTAGATATTTCACTAGATTATTGTGTAAATAAAAGTTCAAATAAGTATTCTCTCACGTTTAATGTTGTTTTTCTTTAAGTTTTCCACAGTCTCATGTCTATCTAAAATCTTAATGCTATAATATGGAATGATATCTCAAAATTTGCTTCACTGCACTTTGTTTTCAACTATTATACATTCTAATGTTTTCTGCTAAATTATCTAAGTTGAGGAATTCCTGATTGCTCCTTAGTTTAGGTAATTTCTTGTGATCTATAGAAAAGGATTCTTAATTGCCCTTTGTTCATTATTACTCTTTTTTCTTTACTCTAACCCTGGTCTGAGGATTCTTAAGTGTTCTCTCACCCTGGTTAGAATTATTTCACCCATTCAGCCTAAAGATTTGCAGTTTACTTTGCTAGCCTTGCCCTGTGAACATTTGCTTTAATGAACTGATCCAGTCCTGCTATCCATTTGTTGACTCCATAGCCCAATGGCTTGAAGACCTTGCTCTATCCATATGTTCCAAGAATTCCACCACCCAACCTTCAATTCAAAACCAAAATCCTTATGAGCATTAAAGAACTAGCCTAAAACCCTAGAAAACAAAGCTAAATTCTATAGAGAGATCCCTCTTTGAGTCATAGGTTGGCTAGAGCCTATACTTACAATATTTCTTTGTGGTTACCTCGATGATTTCCTTCTTCTGATAACTTCTAAGGAAAATCCTAAGTGAGAACACTTTACAACTAAGGCATAAGTGCACATTTATAGAGGTCAGGTGACCATTCACCTACGATGACCTTTGACCTTCCCGCATGTCCTTTCAGCTAGCCTAATGACTCTTGAGTTTACCCACTCTCTTCTCAAGACAAAATGATTGTTACATGCCCACATCAGTTATGACATAGCTACTGATTTAATGGTGGGAAATATTTACATTATGATGAAGGAGAGGGAGGGGAGGATGTAGAGGGTCATTGGAAACCTTAGAATGCGTGTTTCCCTATTGACGGTGCTAGGCCCGTCAACAGGTCAGGGGATCTCCCTGGTAAGAAGTCCCAACTAGACCTCAGACTGTTTGGAGTAGGAGTCCTAGTAGTGGGTAGTAAATCTATGCCTTAAATGTGATAGTGCATAAAGGTAAGCAAGATATACTTATGGGAAGCAAGTGTGTGACCTTGCACCGAGTCAAGAGAGATGCATGGGGAGGTTCTGACATGCGAAGGGGGAAAAGAAATGTGTCCCTTAGAATCTTGTAATAGTAAGTAGCCTAAAAGGAACACATGAGTTGAATGACATCACAAACTAGAAAGAAGAATAGTTGACAATCCAAATTGATGAGTTAAACCAACAACATGCTTCAATAGGATTCATACAATGACATACAGAGTAGTCCATACATCAATGTGTAAGTAAAACTACATACATTGCTAAAGTAACTAGAATAGTCAAACTACAATAACAACATATGCATGAAACGTGTTGGCATTGTTATACTATATAAAGTGAAAGTTCTATCCATACATACAACGATGATAACCACTAGCCCCAATAGTCGAACATTACGGTCAAGACCACCTGCTCCTCCAAAGAGATGAACTTGTTCTGCACTTTGGAGAATCCAAGGCTCATCAAAATACTCTCTAAACCATCTCTAAGCAATGCATAGCAAAATCTTGGCTCCCCAAAATCCTGGTCTATGAGGTATGAGGTTCTATTTATAACAAAGGGTGTGATGACCCTTGACATTCCCCTTCGTGACTCTTGGACTACCCTCATGGTTCTTAAACTTCATTAAATAAATCTTTACATTAATATGATTGTTTGTATTCCACTAATGACACTTGGAATTTCACTTTACATTATGTTTACAAAAATGATACATTTTCCACATATACCCATGTGGGATAAAATTGGGTTGAGTTAGCCAGACAAGACAACACTAAGACTCAGATAGCTGGGGAAATACTAGCTCATCAACCTCCTCTCCATGGTCCTCAGTGATAAACTGATGCCATGCTTGGTAGTGCGCAATGGTGTTAGTGTGCTCTTTGTGTAAGTCCTTCTGGAAACAAACTCTCGACTCCACTACTTCCGGGTATACTGATTTGGAACCCTAGTCCAACTCATCCTATAACATGTGTAGCTTAATCTTGAGCAAGGCTAGACCGACAATGTACATCTACATCTACATCGAGTTGCAAATTTGCACTGGCATCCATGAGCATTGACTAATCAAAGTACGCATCGATCTCTAATCTAGATTGCTTCTCCTCTTTGGCTTCGATGAGCGTACCAATTGTTGGGGTGCCATACCTTCTCACCATGAAATCAAAACCCATGTACAAATGTGCATACGAAGCCTCCTCACTGTTGATAAGCAACATTAGTTCCTCGTAGTACCAGATCTGACTCTAGATGTGTGCTTTGTCCAACTCCACTTGTGGATTCATCATCTTGTGAAAGTGAAGTGGGGCTTCCTTCTACCTCATTTTCCATGTTTGTACATGATCAACTATGACATGTATGTCTGCGATTGCTCACGCCATCATGGTGCAACACTTTTGATGACCATGTAGGTCAACAAATTCCTTGTGCATGGTGACAAACCTATCATATAGTCTCCATGTGACTATCTCAAGAATCGATACTTCAACAAGTTTGGACATATTCATCTCTGCTCTGGAGGATCCTATTGATTGTTCCTCTTTCTGCCTAGTTACTTGCAACTCCTTAGCCATGCACTCATTTTTGTTATCAAGAACTTAACAATCGAGCTCATGGTGTCGACATAAGCTTTTGTAGCATTGGCTAAGGCAGCTAGATGTCTTCGTACATCTAACATAATCAACCATTCTTCCAAGTGAGCAGGTGATGCATGCTCATATAGGGTGTGTGCTCTATGTTCTTGTACAAATTTGTGTTGTGAATCATCAAAGGCTATGTTGTACACCTCTATTCCTGGATGGCCCTCAAGGAGAATGGTATCCCCTTATTCACTCAAGAATCGCTCTATTGCTAGAGTTGGTGAAGCCTGTGGAGTGACCTCATTTTTTTTTGGCATGAGATGGGCATCTTGATCTTGTTTCAGCCACTCCATGTCCATATGTACTACTACCTGTTCCTCCTGTAGAGTAAGTTCTTGTTCTTGTGGTTTCTCACCCTGTTCCTCATCTCCTACTAGTTTAGAGTCTTCAACTTGTATTGGTGTAGTTTACGTTGTCTGTGCACCTTTCACTTCCTCCTATTCCTGTTCATGATCATGCTGCACTTCCTTCTCTCTTATGCGCAACTCTTGTTCTTCTTTGAGCTTATTCTAGAATTCTTGCAACATCCTCTCTGCATCTTCTAGCCTTTGCTTCTCTCCCTTTCTTTCCACTATCCTCTTATCGTGTTATTGCCTCTTCACATCTATATCCAAAGAAACCTTTTCTACAAGTGGGTCTTCCTTAAAATTCTATCTTTGCACCATTTTTGTGCTTTCAACAATCTTCCTCTTGCCTTTTTTTTGCACATGTTTGCTATTTGCTATTGTTTTTGTTGTTGCTCCCTATGGTTCTACTTCCTTGAGTGTCGCTAGCCACTCCATTGCAATGTTGACCATTTGTTGAGCCTAGAGGAGTTATAACAATATCTCCACAAGTCTTCCTCTTGCCAATGACATGCCCTATGTATCCAAGGATTATATGCTCTTGTACAATCATCCCTGCATAAACCATGTGGGTCGTACGGGTTGAAACTCCTTGTGTCGAACTTAAACTTCTTGAAGTCTAAAACCTCAACATCTTCTTCTTTAAAACTCTCGATCGCGTGCAAACAAATTCACATAGTAAGTGTAGGCCATGGTGCCTTATTGTTCCTATGCAATCTAGTTGATAACCCTATCAAGATGTGGTATGCAACCTCTTGCATGACCAACTTGTCTATGATGAACCTCAAAAACACATGCAAAGCTTTCTCTGCATTGTACATCTTGATGAAGGTGCCTTCGGGTGAGGCATACCAATCTCCAATATTCAACAATGCCTCCATTGCTACCTAGGACATGCAGGGAGGATCTTGTTCAAAGATCATCGTGTACAAAGGGGTGATGAAATGTTCACATGTTCTATCCATGACTCCTCAGTAGCTAGAATCTGAGAGAAACTTACAATATACGTTCACATCACTCTCTGAAGGTTTCTATTCCAAAACCATGACGGGAAATTGTTGACGGGCACAGATTGCATCGGAAAGTAGGGAGACATGAATAAGTTTTCTTGTTTATCCTTGGGCAGACTCCAAGCATTGGATAGATGCACTTTCAACTGGACAACCAACATGTTCGACTAGTTGAACGATTTTCCTTCACTTTCTAGTTGATCCAACATAGCAACCAAACTCCACAGGAAGGTCTCTGTACTCCCTTAGCCATACAAGCAACATGCGAAGATGACCAAGAACTTGTATTCCTTCCCAAGTATCTTGGTCCTATATATCTAGTTGGGTGTCATCCTGAACCTTGTTGTCTCCTTTACCCAATGCTTCAAGATGTCTCTTATGTTTTTGCTATCATTGGGAGTGTAGAGTGATGCATCCATCTTGCTCACTAGGAATGGAAAATGATATATCTCCTGATAATCCTTCGTCCAAAAGGAAGCAAGCCTTGCTCCACTGACACTGCTCAACATCATTGTCTCAGGATCAGTGTGTGAGACAATCTAGTGGTTCCCATATATGTAATGGAACATGGGAAACCTACATGAAACCTTGTACAATCTTGACTTATGGATGTTCACATAGAACTATTGATCCTATAGATTCTCCTCGAAGCTGCGTATGAAAGTACTATTGATGTCTTGCCATGTGATCTTGATGTCCTTCTCAATAAGTAGGTGTGTGTCTATGTATACAAGTAAGCTCATAGACTCCTATTCAACCATGTCCCCAGTACTGCTTTCAACTGTGTCTTTTGATCCATCTATCCTAGAAGCCATGATACTTGTACTATTGAGAAGCTACTAAAAAACTTGTCATACCTTGAGACAAAGAAGATACTCACGATGAGACAATGTCAGCTAAAAACATCAAACAACTTGAGAAACTATTAGGTTCCTATAATACTAGTGATTCCCCCATTACTATTGTCATTGTAGACCTTATTGTTATATTTGTGCCCCTATTGTCCCCATATTGTTATTATTGTGCCCTATAGAAGCACACTATTGTTATTGTAGTGCCCTTATATTATTATTGTTATGTGAGCTTTGATTATATTGTGACCCCTTAGACTCCCATATATAGAAAAGAGGTTTTTTCATTTGTATCATCCAAGAATTTTTCATTTATGTAATTTAAAGGAGGTTTCCCCCTTGAAGAGGCTAGATTTTAAGTCATTGATCTAACTTTTCCTCTATTTTGTAGCTAGTTACATAACATTTGGTATTAGAGGCTTTGGATTCTAGGGTTTCGCTGCTCCAAATAGGCGATCATGGAATTTTGGCTATAACATTTTTTCTATGATGTTTCAAAAGCTGAAACTAAAAATAATTTGATACAAAGTCTCAACAAACCTCAGGTCCAAATTTCAGATCTTTTCTCACTATATTTTCAGAGATAGGATCCAAGGAAGTTATGGTTTTTGCAAGCTCCTGAATTATATCTCAAACAGGTGACTTGGGGAAAATCGTCATAACTTTCACTTTGAGAATTAGATTAAAATTTCATAAAACGTTATAGAAAGAGGATGACCTTTAGTTTTCTGTGTATCAATTTCAGTTGCTAAGAACAAAACAGTGACATGTGGCACTTCGTACAAGTTTTCTCTATTGAACAAGTCTATAATCAGGTCATCATGGGAGATTTGGAATAACGCTTCCTGGGAGAATCCAATCTTGATCATACTTTCTGGGTTGGAAAGAGGAATCAAAGGGCTACTTCTGGACATAATTTCAGACCTTGGAGATCCGAAATTATAGAGATACAACATATTCAATATCGAGCTCCTACAAAGTGAAACAAAGTTTGTTTTTTTTTTTTTTTTTGCATAAGTTTGGTTTGAAAAATTAGTTTGAAGGAATTCAAAGGGCATAGTGAAGCATTATTATCATTAATTGATGCCCCGAAGAAATAAAGTGGAAACACCTAGTAAGAAACAAGAAATCTCTAGCATGACTCATGAAGAAGAGGAAGAAATGCAACATGATATATCAAAATTATGAGACCAAGTGTAATAAAATTCACTCTCACAAAATGTAACAGAAGCTAAGATGGATAGTTTAAAGAAATGCATGGAAGCTAATATGGATGGCATGGAAGCTAAGATGGATGACTTAAAGAACTGCATGGAAGCTAATATGGATAGTATTGTAGAAATTTTGAATAATATGACACTTATTCACAGAGATTATCCTAATTATACACTATTTGCGAAATCATGCATAATACATAACCTCCTCTACGTTGATCATCAATTTAGCAGTATTAAGAAACAATCGCATGATTGAAGCATCAATCACACATATCAACATAGTATATCACGGGGAAAGCATAAAGCTGAAAGCCCCCAACTATCTGTATATTATATTGATTGATAACATGTAACAATACATAGTACAATACTCCTTGCAAGTACTCAGTACTATCTCCACCTGTTACACACAAACTAGCTCAGATCTGAATCAATCACTGGCTCAAATCACCTCCGCTGCTTGCCTACCTCCACTGCGCAATCCTGCATAGAGAATACTGATGAATGGCTGAACCAAACTCGTATTTCCATTGTGTAACACTACTCAATCCTCATTGGCAACTCAATCCCATTGATTGTGCAAATCACATGCACAACTATAGTCACAATGGACAACTGTCTTGCCCTTTCACTCATCTCTAACACTTGTCTCCACTGCACTGTCCATGCACTCAGTTAACTGATGTATTCCTCAGTTGATTCATGAGTTAATAATTAGTGAATTAATTAATAACTAATTCACATCACTCAACACTAGTGTATTTGTTAGTTAGACTAAATACAACTAGTTCAACTAAGTCAAACTAAACACAACTCCATCAACTGCTGATCCAACTCCACAAAACTCAATCACTGAAGTCCTAACTAAAGTCCTCCATGCAATAGCTCAAGTTAACCCACAAGAAAAGCATATTTCCTTCTGGCAGTTGCATATGCCACATTTGTAGCTCGAACTGAAGTGCTCCAAGAGAATAAGATAATGTTTATAGTCCAAATATTATTAAGAGCTAATAATATTCGACTGTTCTATTTTTAGCCTGGTAGTCTAAAAATAGACTCCGCCCATATGTCTAAAAATAGAGGTCCATCTATTTTTACCAACTTGACCAGTCATCCAAAAATAGCATCCTGCAACTCAAAGACCATGATCCATACGTCTAAATATAGACATAGTCTAAAAATAGACTTCGCACCAAAAATAGCCAGCGGGCCCACTTAGTGAAGGCGACTTCTTTTCACTAAGCTCCATCATCTTGTTGCATTCTCAACACTCCCTCTCAACAAGATATGGATTATCATCAACCCCTATCCTGTCTCGGTGGCACTCAAATTTTCTCCTGGTGAGCGCCTTCGTCAAGATATCAGCATCCTGATCCTCTGTGGGAATATATGAAAGTAACATGATTCTCTATTGCACACAATCTCTGATATGATGGTACTTGATGTCGATGTGTTTGGATCTATCATGAAATAAAGGATTAGCCGAGAGTTTAATGCAACTCTGGTTATCATAGTAAATCACAGTAGGATCCAAATGAGACTCGAACAACTCGACCAGGATCTTCCTCATTCATATAGCCTCGCATGCAACCAAACTTGCTGCCATAGACTTGGCCTCCACAGAACCGAGTGCCACGGATCTCTGCTTCCTGCTATACCAAGAAACTGTTGTCGACCCGATACTGAAGATCCCTCCAGATGTTCTCTTTCTGTCCTTTAGGCTCCCTGCCCAATCTACATCTGTGAAGCCACATAGCTTCACCTCATCCTCCTGCCTGTACCACAATCCATATCCTGATGTGCCTCTGAGATAACGCAATACATGCTTTCCTTCTTTCCAGAAGAGCTTGGTTGGCTTAACCATAGCTTGTGAAAGCTGGTTAACATCATAGCATATATCGGGTTGTGTATTGACCAGATACATAAGCGACCCCACCAACTGTCGACAAGCACTGGCATCCACTACCTCCGCTGAAGAAGTATCCTCCTTCCTCCAACCTCCAGGAAGAGGAGTATCAACAGGCTTGCAGCCATGCATGTTGAACTTCTCCAGTATCTCTCGGGCATACTTACCCTAAGAAACAAATAGTCCATCACTGCGCTGCCAAATTTCCAACCCCAGGAAATAATGAAGGAGGTCCAAGTCCTTCATCTCAAACTCCGGAGCAAGATCCTCCTTGCATGAAAGTATCAATAGCTCATCTCCCATTAGAATAAAATCATCTACATAAAGTACAATGATAATCAAATTAGCCTCTACCACTATCTAGTATAGGTTAGGATCTGCCTCACTCTTGGAGAATCCAAGTCCGGTGAAATAGTTGTCTATCCCTCTGTACCAAGCATGAGGTGCTTCTTTCAACCCATATAGTGCTCTGTTGAGCCTGCACACATGTGACTCGCTGCTGAAGATCTCGAAACCTTCGGGCTGCTCTATGTACACTTCCTCCTCAATGACTCTGTTGAGGAATGTAGTCTTCACATCCATCTGATGAATGTGCTACGCCATCTACGTTGAGATAGCAAGAATCGTCCGTATGGAAGAATACCTTGTGACAGGTGCAAAGGTCTCCTCATAATCAATCCCCTCTATCTGTGAGAAGCCTCGGGCGACAAATCTTGCCTTGTACTTCTCCACACTCCCATCAGCTGCTTGCTTCACGTTGTAGATCCATCTCGAACCCACCACTGATTTCCCCTTTGGTCTTGGGACAATCTCCCATGCACTGTTTTGACAATCGAATCATACTCTTCCACCATGGCATCTACCCATGCGAGATCCTCCACAGCTTCCTCGAAAGACGATGGCTCTATCACGACACATTTTCTCACAAGAGCCATGTATCCAGTGTACCGATCAGGTGACTGTCTCTACCTGCACTCTGCTGTAGGTGGTCCGGCAACCTTCTCTGCATCTTGAGCCAGTCGCTCAGCTTCTGTAGTGCATTTTCACCCTCTAATGGTTGGCACTGCATGAGTGGTCTCTTCCACTCCATGAACTTCCTTTTTTTGCTGATCCACATCCTGAAGCTCATCCTTAGGACCTAATAGCTCCTCATCTGCATGCAAGTGTGGTTCCCTCTCAAGCGAACACTTCATGGCTTTCTCCTCCTAAAATTTTATATCCCGTCGCACAACAGTCTTGTGACTGTTTGGCAAATACACACAATAGTTGTGGGGCGTATCAGTGTACCCCACAAATATCCCAACCTCTGCGGTTAGCTCCAACTTCTTCCTAGCATCCTTCGTCACATGCATGTAAATAGGAGAACCAAAAATCCTCAAATGGGAAATATCAGGCCTCTTATTAGAATAATCCTCCTCGGGTGTACTCATGCCAAGTATCTTGTGAGGACAACGGTTCTGCACATATACTGTAGTATTGCATGCCTCTACCCACAAGTGAAGGGGTAGGCCCTAATCATGCAACATCACCCATGCAGCACCCACGATCGTTCTGTTCTTCCGCTCAGCAACCCTATTCTGCTGTGGGTTATGGGGAGCTATGAGCTCTCTTCAAATCCCTTCTACGCTGCAGAAGTCCTTGAACTCGCCAGAGATGAATTCACCACCAATGTCGCTCCTAAGAGCCTTCACCTTCTTCCCCGATTCCTTCTTGACCAGTGCTTTGAACTCATAGAACTTTGAGTATGTCTCGCTCTTCTTCTGCATGAAGAAGATCCAGCACTTTCTAGAGAAATCATCATCAAAGGTCACATAGTACCTGTGCTTTGCTGTCGAAGCTACTGAGAAAGGTCCACACACGTCTATGTGAATTCTCTCAAGGATCATCGTGTCATGACTATCCTTATCGTGAAAGGTGGCTTTCACAAATTTTCCCAAAATACACCCCTTGCACTGATCTGACTCCGCAAGAGTGCCTTTAGGAAGCCCAATAGAAATATGCTATAGTATCTTCAAGGCGCCATGGTGAAGGTGGCCCAATCTCCAGTGCCACAGCTTGCCATCATCCTGGCTCACCACTCCTTCTGCCTTGCATGCCATTGCTGAGCAGCCATCTACATGAAACTGATAAAGGTTCTTGACTCGAACCCCTATCTTCTGGGTTTCTCCAGTTGTCTTATTGTGCAGGAAAGCCTTTCCCTCGCTAAAAAGAACATCATATCCCATGTCTTCTAACATCGCCACAGAGATAAAATTCTTCTTCAATCCTGGAATATGCATCACTTCCTTCAATACGAAGGGTTTACTAGACTCCGTCTCAAAGGAAATGGTACCAATACCAGTTGCACTGTATCTACCATCATCACCCATCTCGATGTGCACTCCAAGATCTTTCTCATCTAGATTAGAAAACAAATCTTGATCTCTTGTCATGTGAAAAGACGCACCATCGTCCAAGAACCATACTGATCCCATAACACTTGATACCAAGCATGCGATCAATGAAAAATCCAGCTCAAACTACGATACTAAGGCCTCTCCTGCTGCAGATCCAGCAGCTTGCTTATTTTTCTTCTTCTGCAGACAATTTGTGGCATAGTGTCCGTGCTGGTGACAGTGAAAGCACTTCACCTTGGACATGTTCTGCTTTTTTCCTTTCGCACCGGACTGAGAAGCTTTCTTCTCTTCCCTTTCTTTTCTTTGGCAGCCAAAGTGCAATTTTCTTCATCAGCTGCCTTTGATGAAGATTCGTCCCTGGTATTCCTCCTGATCTCCTCTTGCACAAGATCTGACCATAGTCTTTCCCATCCTGGCAATTTCTCCCGACCATTGACAGAGTCTTGATAGGAATGCCAACTCTTTGGAAGACCAAGGAGAGCCAAGCTCACCAAGTCCTCATCATTGACAGTCACCCCCACACTTCCTAGCTCATCTCGGCATTGGGTGAACTTCATGAGATACTTGGGCATACTATCGCCTTTCTCACACTTTATGTTTCTGAGTTTATCCTTGAGCGCCAACTTCCTCTGGTCGCTCTTGCTTTGGAATAGATCTGTCAACACTTTCCACATCAAGTATGCAGAAGCCTTTCCATGGAGGCTAAACACAATGTGATCCCTCACACCCTCCAACAGAATCCTTCGACACATTGCTATCTTCTTTTGCCAATCCCTGACTTGAGCAACATCAGTAGGTTTTGGGACATCCGCATCTATGAACTCCTTCAACCCATTATCATATAACACCACCTCCATCCTGTCCTTCCATGCAATATAGTTCGAGCTGCCCTCAAGGGCATACTCCAATCGCAATCTGTTGAAAGACATTTCAACTTTGACACCAAGAAAGCACTGCTGCAAATTCAAATTCCACCAGCTCAAAACTTAACTGCTTCTGATTTAAAATTCGTGAGAACAAGGTATTTCTCGTACAGATATCGACTGTATGGGCATTCACCCGATATCTCACCTTCCAAAAGAAGGATGAATCCAGAGGCTACCTGGCCCGATTACAGACTCTGCTTGAAGAAATAAAATGTAAACATTTTCTGAATAATAGATCTGATGATCAATCCTCGCTTTGATATCATGTAGAAATCTCTTCTACAAATCAACCAACTCTGATACCATGTAGAAATTTTGAATAATATGACACTTATTCACAGAGATTATCCTGATTATACACTATTTGCAAAATCATGCATAATACATAACCTCCTCTACGTTGATCATCAATTTAGAAGTATTAAGAAACAATCACATGCGCACATTGAAGCATCAATCACACATATCAACACAATATATCGTGGGGAAAGCATAAAGCTGAAAACCCCCAACTATCTGTATATTATATTGATTGAGAATATGTAACAATACATAGTACAATACTCCTCGCAAGTACTCAGTACTATCTCCACCTGTTACACACAAACTAGCTCAGATCTGAATCAATCACTGGCTCAAATCTCCTCCGCTGCTTTCCTGCCTCCACTGCGCAATCCTGCATAAAGAATATTGATGAATGGCTGAACCAAACTCATATTTCCCTTGTGTAACACTACGCAATCCTCATTGGCAACTCAATCCCACTGATTGTGCAAATCACATGCACAACTATAGTCACAACTGACAACTATCTTGCCCTTTCACTCATCTCTAACACTTGTCTCCATTGAACTGTCCATGCACTAAGTTAACTGATGTATTCCTTAGTTGATTCATGAGTTAATAATTAGTGAATTAATTAATAAATAATTCACATCACTCAACACTAGTGTATTTGTTAGTTAGACTAAATACAACTAGTTCAACTAAGTCAAACTAAACACAACTCCATCAACTGCTGATCCAACTCCACAGAACTCAATCACTGAAGTCCTAACTGAAGTCCTCCATGCAATAGCTCAAGTTAACCCACAAGAAAATCATATTTCCTTTGGCAGTTGCATGTGCCACATCTGTAGCTCGAACTGAAGTGCTCCAAGAGAATAATATAATGTTTATAGTCCAAATATTATTAAGAGCTAATAATATTCGATTGTTCTATTTTTAGCTTGGTAGTCTAAAAATAGACTCCACCCATATGTCTAATAATAGAGGTCCATCTATTTTTACCAACTTGACCAATCATCCACAAATAGCATCCTGCAACTCATAGACCATGATGCATATGTCTAAATATAGACATAGTCTAAAAATAGACTTTGCACCAAAAATAGCTAGCGGGCCCACTTAGTGAAGGTGACTTCTTTTCACTAAGCTCCATCATATTGTTGCATTCTCAATAGGTATAGAAGAAAAACTTAAAGGCAACATGGAAGATTTGAAGACATATTTGACAAATTTGTTACAAGAAATTCTTACTAATGGCGAAAGGGTAGTAAAGGAAAGTCATGATGAGAACAAAAGAAATGTTAATCATGATTTCATAGACTCTAACATTGGATTGAAGACCCACCATGTTCCCAAGGTAGATATGAGGAAGTTTGATGGCAAGGATCCCGTAACATGGATACTACAGAGGGAGCAATATAATCCATAATGTAAAAAACACACAAAAGGTACGCATTGCAACTTTTTATTTGGAACCAAATCAATTTGTATGGTGTCGATGTCTTTCCTCTTGTAAAAAAATTGTCACTCAGGCAATTTTTACAGAAGAAATGATAGCACATTATGAGGATACAAAAAGAAACACCTTTTTAGCCAATTGATAAATCTCAAACAAAAGGGTTCAATAATGGAGCACATTGAGGACTTCCAAAAATTGAATATAAGGGTGAAAGATACTCCAGAGGAGCATAGAATTGATGTGTTCATATGTACTTTAAAGGATAACATCCAACATGAGGTTCGCCTTTGGGAACCTGATTCATTGGAGAAGGCATTTAGGTTGGAAAGAAAAATTATAGCAATAAGGAAGCCTACCTCTCACAACTATAAAGATGGAGGTGTTGTTGCCCCTAGCCTTCCACAACCTACAAGGTTGACACCACAAAAATTGGAAGAAAAAAGAGCAAAAGGGCTTTGTTATAGTTGTGATAAAAAATACACTAAAGGTCATAAGTGTGATGAGAATAAATTATTTTACATAGATTGTGAAGAGGAAGAAGAAAAGGAACAAGAACCGTCAAAAGAAGATGATATACACGAGGAACAAACCCTAGAGAAAGAAAAAATGAATCTGACCATATCTTGTAAAGCATTGGCTGGAATTACCACTCCAGAAACTATCAAGATATAATGGCATATCAAGAAGAAAAGGGTAATAGTGTTGATTGATTTGGGCAATACCCATAATTTTATTCATTGTAAGATAGCCAAGGAATTGAATTGCTTCTTATATCCAACACCAAAGCGTCAAGTGATGGTTGCAAGTGGAGGAACCATAAATTTCTTTGGAAAGTTCCATAATATCAAGCTATTCATAGGATAATATGTATTGAATAGCCGAATTCTTTCCATTCCAATGGGTGGTGCTAATGTTGTACTAAGAGTCCAATGGCTACAATCCTTAGGTACATTATATTTTAATTTTCAAGAACTTTTCATGAAATTTTTTTTCGGAAGGAAAGGAATTTGAATTAAGGAGTATCGTAGGGAAAATGGGAGAGATAATCATCTCTAATAGAATCACGAAAATTCTAAAGAAAGAATAGTGAGGCGTAATTGAAAATGTGTGTTCATTAGATGTTCCCACATTGAAATCATTCCAAGGTATTTCTCTAGATATTCAAAAAGTCTTGGACAATCATTCCAAAGTATTTGATACTCCTAAAGGCCTCCCACCTATTTGCGATCATGATCATGCTATTCATTTGATTCCAAGAAGTATTTCTCCAAACATAAGGCCTTATAGATATCCCTATGCCCAAAAGAGTGAAATTGGACATATGGTTACAGAAATTCTAGAGGTTGGTATAACTCGACCTAGTCAAAGTTCTTTCTCTACTCCAGTAGTATTGGTGCACAAGAAGGATGGGTCATGGCAAATGTGTCTAGATTATAGGGAGCTCAAAAATCTCACTCTTAAATATAAATTTACCATTCCTGTCATTGATGAATTATTGGATGAATTTCATGGCTCAATTTACTTCACCAAGTTTGATCTTTGTGCAGGATATCATCAAATCATAATGAAGACTAAAGACATTCTGGAAACAACATTTAGAACTCATGAGGGCCATTAGGAATTTTTGGTCATGCCTTTTGGCCTCACCAATGCACCTTCTACATTTCAATGTTTGATGAATTCCATTTTCAAACCCTTCATTATAAAAGTTGTGTTAGTAGTTTTTGATGATATACTAATCTACAACATGTCTTGGAAGGATCATGTTCAACATGTTGACGGGGTGCTCAAACTATCGAAGGAGAAACAATTATATGAAAAAATCTCCAAATGTTTTTTTGGAGTACAAGAGGTGGAATATCTAGGTCATATTGTATCTCATGAAGGTGTGAAGGTAGACCCTAGCAAAATTAAAGCCATTAAGGAATGGAAAATCACCACATCCATAAAGCATCTACGAGGATTTCTCGGGTTGACAAGGTATTATCGCAAGTTTGTTCACAAGTTTGTTAAGAATTATGGGAGAATAGTAGCACCTCTAACAACATTATTGAAGAAAGACGCATTTTCATGGACTCTAGAAGCAATGAAGGCCTTTGAACATCTTAAAGAGGTAATGTACCAAGCACTGGTCTTAGATACGTCGAACATCACAAAAACTTTTATTGTGGAATGCGATGCCTCAGGAAATGGAATTAGTGTTGTTATAATACAAGAAGAAAGACCCATTGATTTCAAAAGTCATCCAATCAAAGGAAAGTATTTACACAAAGCTATTTATGAGAAGGAAATGTTGGGAATACTACATGCACTTAAGAAATGGTGACCCTACCTAATGGGAAGACACTTCAAGGTAAAAACAGATCATGATAATCTTAAGTACTTTTATAACAAAGATCTCTTCAGAAGAGCAGAAAAAATGGGTCACAAATATGTTGGGTTATGGCTTTGAAATCATCTACAAAAAAAGGAAGCAAAATGTCATGGCAGATGCACTCTCAATAAAGGATGAGGATGTGGAAGCATTACTTTGTGCCATTTCTATTATCCAACCAAATTGGATAAATGAAGCAAGGGATGAATGGAAAAATGATGAAGAAGTGTGGGCACTCATTCAAAATATAGAACAAGATCCCAATACATTTGATACATTTAGCTGGAAAAATGATTCGTTATGGTACAAAGATTCCTTATACCTATGTAAGAATTCCCAACTCAAACAAGATATTCTTATAGAATTGCACACCTCTCCCTTAGGAGGGCATTCAGGATTTTTAAAAAATTACCACAGGGTTAAGAAGGAATTTTTTTGGGATGGACTTAAATCAAATATTGAAAAGTTTGTGGCGGAGTATTTGGTTTGCCAACAAAATAAAGTTGAAACAATTAATACCCCAGGGCTATTACAAACTTTATCCATTCTAATCCAACGTAGGGAGGAGGCTTCAATGGATTTTATCATAGGTTTACCCAGGTCCGAAGGAAAGAGTGTCATCATGGTGGTAGGTCAAAGACTTACCAAATATGCACACATTTGTGCATTATCACATCCATTTAAAGCCAATACAATTTGTACCGCATTTATGGAAACAATTCAAAATCTACATGGAAACCCAAAGATTATTGTAAGTGACAAAGATCCCATTTTCACTCGAAATTTTTGGACATAATTATTTTCTTGTCTTGGTACTCAGTTAGCTCATAGCTCATATTATCATCCTCAATCTGTTGGACAAATTGAGATAGTAAACAAATGTTTGCAATGATATCTTCATTGCTTTGTATCTGATAAACAAACACAATGGGTCAAATGGTTACCTTTGGTTGAATGGTGGTATAACACTTCCTTCAATACTACAACAAAAATGACCTCATTTATGGCACTTTGTGGATATCATCCACCGTCCATCACATCATATTTAAGAGAAAATTCTAAGGTTCAAGCAGTGGAATATCACATCGAGCATCAACAACAAGTTGTCCAACTCTTAAAGGATAACCTCACTTTGGTGCATAATAGAATGAAACAACAGGTTGATCATCATTGCAATGAAATAAGTTTTGATGTAGGTGATTGGGTATTCCTACGACTACAACCATATAAACAAATGTCCCTCAAGCAAGCTAAGAAGGATAATAAATTATCACCAAAGTATTATGGTCCCTACAAGGTGTTGCAAAAGAATGGTACTATGGCATAGAAATTGGAGTTTCCTGCAACTTCTTGAGTGCACCATTTTTCCATGTTTTATGCTTAAAGAAGCTTATAGGCGACAAACCCCCAAGTCAAACAATATTGCCAAAACTTGGTGATGAAGGAAAAATCATATTGGAACCTAAAGCACTTATAGAAACAAGAACTTGACGACTACACAATCGATCAATTTCGGAGTATCTCATCAAATGGAAGAACTTACCCGCTAAAGATTCCACATGGGAGGGTGATAATTTTATATAGAAGCATCCATAACTACTCAAGCATTGAGGACAACACTTTTTTGAAGGAGAGGGGCATGTTAGGTCCCTATAATACTAGTGATTCCCCCATTACTATTGTCATTGTAGCCCTTATTGTTATTGTTGTGCCCCTATTGTCCCCATATTGTTATTATTGTGCCCCATAGAAGCCCAAAATTGTTATTGTTGTCCCCTTATATTACTATCATTATGTCAGCTTTGATTATATTGTGACCCCTTAGACTCCTATATATATAAAGGAGGTTTTCTCATTTGTATCATCCAAGAATTGTTCATTTTTGTAATGTAAAGGAGGTTTCCTCCTCGAAGAGGTTGATTTTGAAGTCGTTGATCTATATTTTCTTCTATTTTGTGAGCTACTTACATAACAAAAGCATTCCAGCAACAAACTGGTGACTATTAGGCAAGATTGTGCAACACTAACTTCAGGAAACTGGGAGACTATCAGCTGCAACTATGCATTGTGTAGTCCCAACTGCCAGTGAGGCTAACTGTTGGCTGGATCTACACAATATGTAGTCAAATGAGGTTGATTGTTGACTAGAACTATGAATGCATAGAACACTCATGCTGGGTTGCTGGTTGGAACTGCACATTGCGTAGTTCAAGTGGGAAGGATTGGGCACTGCCTCCTAGGATTGCAAAGAGCACAACTCAGAGATAGTGTGGAAGCCTCTAAGCAATTCTTGGAGGCAAGGTAGAGCCTTGACTACCGAGGAATGCACAAAGCTTGTCAGGAGACATAGGATCGGGGCCGAGATAGCCCGGATCTACCTAATGGAAACCTGAAAACATGAAGGAATAAATGTGTGTGTGAATTTGGTGTAGACCTAAGTGAAATTGACATGCATGCAATCAAGAAAGTGCAGAAATCAGTCAGATGGAAAATCTAAGAGGCTTATGAAGCGAGTCACTGAAACCATGAATATGAGTGCAAAAACAATGTTATGAGTGTGACACTAAGGAAAGGTTTTGCAAAACTTGAAACAACACTTCTATAAGCTAAAATACATTTTAAAGATGATGGTAATTCAATAAAGCCAAAAAAACATCACTCATACAAGCCAAAAACTAAAAAGTGATAGAAAAAGAGACAAAAGGCATGAAAAAAAAAACTTACCCAAAAATGTTGTGCCGACTGTGCCGAAGGTTCCTAGATGCGTTGACAATGCCAGAGCTCCAATATCGAATGTGAAGAATGATCTATGAGGTGTTGTTTAAATAGATTAAGCAAAGTTAGGGTTTATGATGCGAATGCCACAAATCTAGGAAAAAGTGATACTTGGTAGGGATTTTCTAAAAATAGCTTTGCATGTAACTCCTATTGCTAAAAATAGATTCCTAAAATCTAGGGATGCTTTTCACTTTTTATTTTTTTATTTATTTTTTTTGGAAAAGTTGTCCGGCATGCAAAGAAGGATTATACAAGTTTGGAGGGAACCGGGCAACCTACTAACACATGTGACAGATAGTTAGTGAGGGAAAATGTGTTTTTTCTTGACTGAGGTTTTGGATGACTAGTCAGCTCTGCACAATTTTCCAAATTAGTGATGTTGGGTTTCTCTACGTATTTTCTATAGTAGTGATGTTGGGTTGCTCTGCACATTTCCGGAGAGAAGTGTAGCTAGCCAGTTCTATGTCATTCCAAAGAACATTGCAACTGGCCTCGGTGCATTTCTTGAGAGAAGTGTAGTTGGGATAGTTTTGCACATTTCTTGATGGCAATACAAATGCCTAAAACTATGCATTTTTGGAAAGTAGTGCTAACTGGCCTTCTCTATGCAATTTCTAGAGCAAGGCTAGTTGGTCTGCTTTGCGCAATTTCTGAGTGTAGGGTAGCTATTGGGCTGTTCAGTACAATTCCTAAGGGGAAGACAAGCTACCCTCTAGGTTTCTTAGTTTTTTTGAACAACTGATCCACCAGATGTGAACCAAGTGTTGGGTGTGCTTGTTGTTGAGTGATGAGACAAGTGATTTTAACACAAGCTATTAAACGACATATGAACTCAAATAAACACAAGTACCTGATCAGTTCAGGATAGCTGCAATGATTTCGAGGAGGGGGGATCCAAAATGAAGCAAAGGAAAAATTTTGGAGGGTGGTTGTAGCTGCTACAACATGCCCATATGTCATAACGATGTGGATGTTTGGTGCTAGAACTATCTTGTTTTCTTTCCAGCATGCTTTGCTTTCATTCATCAATCCTCTGGTGTTGTGCCTTGGATTGTATTAAGAAGTTCTTGGAGCTTGCAAGGGACCACCTCACTCGCTATGGAAGCTTCATGATACATCCTAAATCTTATGCATAAATTGACTTCTTGCTACCTTCCTTTTCCCTTGGAGCTAGCTTGACTTCAATATCTATTGTTGACGAAGATCATGTATTTCTACAACATCGATCCCTTGGGTCATTTTAGCAACCAATTCGCCTTAAGTGTCTACATAAATGGAAGGGATCTTCCTTCACAACTTCACTCTTACAAATGTACACAGTCATCAATTAAGCATCAAGACAAATGTATTCTGACGAAATATAAGAAATAAATATCACAATTATTAATGAGCAGGAATTCTTAGCCTTGAAATTGCTTGCAATTTCATGGTCATAAATTTGTGTGCTGTTTTGCCCCATGTCTTGGCATCTGGGTGGCACCAATGGTTGCTTTCCCTAAGTGGTAAAATTATTATTGTTATACCATCTTTCATTATTTTTTTCATCCTCATTCCAAATGTTGGGCATTGTTGCATTGCATTATTTTTAAAAATTTGCAAATTTGTTAAGTAAAATTCCTTGGCCATTACCATTGAATAATACAACCCTTCAAACCTTCAAACCTTGCACTACTTGAATAGTACTTGTGGATGCATAATGTATCTATGAAATGCGAGGTTAGTGTCATTACTTCTTGAGCCTTCACCCATCATCAACACTCCCCTTTATGCTTCTCATGCCATGTTTCTCAAGGTGAGTGAATGCTTTTCTTTTCATTGAAGTCATGAACCATCTCAAATTCCTCCTTGAATTCATATCCTTTGTTCTCTTATCAAAAGAATAAGATAGACTTGGCGTTGTAGTGGGAACAAGGACCTTTTAGACAAATTATTTTCACCAACGATATATGGTAGTCTCAGGTGATTGTTCATGGGCACCGATGTTTCTTTGTCACTCGATGAATTAATTCATGCTCATGGGGAAAACAAATCTTGACAAAATGCTTCCAAAGTAGATATTTCAAGCAACTTGAAGTAGGATGTCCTTATAATCCCTTCATGCCATATACTTCCATAAATCAATTATGTATGTTGCATTAAATCTTAGAGGATTGCTCATGGTGTTGATTCCTAGTTATATTTTTCTTTCTTGAAGAGACATCGGCAAGAGGATCCTTTGTGGTCACGTAGTCACTGAAGGGGATGGGTCGCACTAGTTTTCATCTCATTCAGGCATAATTTTGTGACCAAGCGACTTGGGAGAGGTCGCACAATTGCATTGAGGGAAATTCGCATCCATTATGAACTTTCTCGGGCACGATTTTGCAACTAACTGACTTGGGAGGGGTTGTAGAGTCACGTTGAGGGAAATTCACACCTTCTAGCTACATGCTGGAATGCGACTCAATGAATTTATTGGATGTTCAACTCACTAGTGTTGCATTGTTGCTTACATCAAGGTTGCATCTTTATGGCATTTTTTTGAGGCTCCGAAATTGTGATCTTGTGACTCAGAGAGGTAGCATGGTCGCAGGTCACATTTAGAGTTTCATCCCTGAGAATCATCTCATGTTACCTTGCAACCTATCCAGGTAACATGATGGTTCACTCATAGTTTTAATCCACCTGATAGCACAACTATCAGAGTGTGATGCATCCCTTTGCTAGCCCCTCATCCTTCGCGCATTGTCTTGTTGCTTGTAGTCAAAACTACCATAAGAAATCGGTGTTATCACTCCTGAATTTAAAGCATCCATGTTCCGTAGACACCCAAATATGGTAGTTCCATCCCATCCATCTTCTGTTTGGAAGCATGAAACATTTGGGTTTCTTGTCCATCACATGGAATCAGGCTTAATCTTTGCTTGTCTAATCCAACTTATTGCTTCTAACATGCCTCTCTTCCAGTCATACAGTATGAGACCAATGGCTTATACATATCATGCATGTCGAGAAGAACAATTTGGCCTTAATGCTATGGTTGTCATCCTCAATGAATCTTGCAATGGGTTTTTGTTTATATCCTTTGAATGCAATGATAGAAAACTTCTTAATCACAAAATTTGGCTGGCTTTGAAAGTGGCCTTCTTAATATCACTCCAATCATGTTAGGGACTATTTATGTGAGCCAGTTCCCATGTGACCTTCTCAAAGGGCCGCCATCAATTATGCATGGCCTCTAATTTGCAGAAACTAGTTCCTATTGCTATGTCACTAATGTGATATCATAAGGCTTTCCCATGTCCATCTTCTTGTGCATGAAGATGCCAAAACAACTAACACCTCAATGCTCTACATACCAGATAGGTCAAGAATCAAACTCAGTGCCTTCTTGCATAACTTGATGAGGTTGATGTTTATTTTACTAATTTTTGAAAGTTTTAGGTCTCTTTCAGCAACATATTTTCCATAGATCAATGTTATGCTTAACAATGAGTTCACAAAGCTAGAGAGAACCCTTCTCAATACATGATCTGCATCAACTAGTATGTATCAAGTAATTCATCCCAATTCAAACTGAGTGCTTATTGTGAAGTGATGAACAAATATTTAGCATTGTTAACATGACCCTTTAAATCTCTCGAATTGTGCCCTCATCATTACCTCATAAATACCAATGCACCCCTTCTATTCTATTTTCATTTATGACCTCTTCATAACTTATCTAATATGTGGTCAACCATTCAGCTTCAGTGTGCTCAAAAATGTAGTTTTTCAATCCAGAGATCTTGGGCGTTGGTAATTACTGAGGACCTAGATAATTCACTATTCATATGAGAGAGGTTCCATTGTGATCTTTAGTGAGATTACACAAAACCTCTGTTATTGTCAAGCCTTCATGTACATAGGTAATATTAGATGTTGGTAATATTATATGTCACAAGGAAAAGTCTTTGCACACTTAGATGATAATACCTACAAGCATAAAACATGGGGCCAGATCTTAAAATACTTTCCATAGATATGTTAGAGGTGTTCTAAATGGACACATAAATACCGCTAATGTAAATGACCTTCCTACAAGCATGATAAATTGTGTGCATGTGTATTATCGAATGATTTAATCTTGGGTATGTAAATGAAACTTTATCAAATGTATCGAACCCCTTAGCATGTGAATTAGCTCAAATTCAATAATTAATCTATAGCTGTCATGTCTAGGACCAAAGTTATGATTGCATCATGGAGAGGGAAGAGACTAAGGTTATAATTTGGAAATCATTAAATCCCTGCAACCCTGGTGCATCCAGGATGTTGTTATGGTGTGTTGTCAATGCCATATTAACAAGTTGGGGTTTTATTTAACCATCTTGGGTTTCAGGCGTGCAAGATGGCGATAAAAATACACAAACCCTAATACATTTGGGAGGGACGAGGATGATGGGGAGGCAGTGCCATTGAAAAAATGTATCCCCATAACCCCTAATGCTACTGACATGTTCATGCTTCGAGATAAGATGAGAAAAGTGAAGGTGGTAAGAACCCTAAAGAGTGAGGATTAATTCAAAGCATGGTTGGATCTTTAATCACATGCACCTAGGGTTACAAAGATGCTAAGGGAAAGTCATGACTCTTACAAACCCTAATGTGCATGCTAAGATGGGGAACCAACCATGAACCTAGGAGAATATGATTTGCAATGATGCACCATGATGTCATGCAATGTCAATTGCAATGCTCCCTTGGGGGTATATGAAGCAAGTTAAAGCATGAAGGGAACCCTTATTTTGACAATCTAGTGTTTCTCCTGAACTTCAATCTGGTCAATCATAAGAAAACCTATATTGAAGACTCGCCCATCCACACACAATTCATCCACCGATTATGGTGTAAATTATGGAAACAAAAGCCTCGAAGTCACGAGAAACTCCCAATACACCCTAGATGCAAAAACCATTCCAAACCCTAATTTGATCATGAGGTCGATTGAGGTAACATACAATATGTGGGTGCAACATGTAATGCATGAATGGGTACAACATCAATATTTGATAGGAAGGGTAGTGAGGAGAGGAATTAGTTGAACACTTAATTGAAACCCTAATGGGATAGGCGAGTAGAGGGGGACCCAAAATTTCAGATATGCCCAAAAATTTTGGGTGTTGTTGTAGTGGCTACAATAAGTCCCTTGAGAGATGATACATTTGTGAGTTCGGCTGCAAGGAAGCATGCTTAGAAAAATAAGATAAAGTAATGAATATGTTGTTATATTTATTTATGCACTAAAAATTGTGTCTTTATGGTAGTATGATGTAGGGAATTGCATGGAAAAATAGAATTCCATGAAATCTTGAAGAAGGCCTAGGTTGATATTTCCCTTAGAGGAATTGGGAACCCATGGGGTTGAGTCATGGTGTATGTTGAAAGTTTTGTTCTTTTAGAGCTTTGTCATTTGTTTTCCCTTGGTTTGTAGGTTTTTTTTATGTTTGGTGCATGGCCATGCCACTTTGTTTGTGGTGTCATATTGTTATTGGGTTTTCATGGTTTTCATATTATTTTTTTCTTGTTTTATATTTTATATTTTGAGGGTCTTGGCAATTGGTTGGGGAAAGAGGAAATTTAATGGAGCTTGGGGAGACTTGAATGGAGACGAAAAAGTAATGTAAGACCAAGATGAAGCTAGGTGCATGAATAAATTGAACATCAAGGCAAGAGTATGACAATGAGTTGGATTGGTTGGGTCCATTGGGATAAATCGATGGCGGAAGGATAGTCATGAGAAAGGTAATCATGAAAGGTGAAGTGAACATATTTGAGGCATGATATGCCTTGGCAATGTTGGGAACTATTGGGACATGGTCCCCTAAGTTAAAATTTGTAAAAATTTTGTTAATATTGTAAAGTCTTCACATTTTGAGGAGCCTAGCATGTAGGTCGATAGGAGTCAAAGGGGATTTAGGAAGTTCAAAGCCCCTTAGTTTGTCAAGAGCTAAGTTGTTTCGTGACCCTCCCATGGTTCGCGGAACATGGTATTGTAATAGAATATGATATAAATGGGAGTCATAGAAAGTCATGAGAGAGGAATCAAAGAAGAAGTGAATGATCTAAGTACGAGGTAGAAGTCTGTTTTCTGTACTTAGGTGAAGGGGAAGGCTACTGTAGCTGAGTGCGTGAAGACCTTGGTAAGTTAGAAATTGAGCATGTGGGCCCTTGTAGCTATGTGCATAGAGTTGGAAGAGTATTTAATTGAAGATCTGAGCATAATAAAGGTTGTTTTGGAGCATTATCTGTGTATCTATGACGAGCCTCTAAATTAGACATAAATTAATGCCCATGCCTCTAAATTAAACATAAATTAAGGCCTATGACCATCCTTCAGCACATTAAAACTCTCTTTCTACATTAGAAAATGTATTTTTAACTTTAATATATTCATTAGGAAGGTTTATGAATAATTGGATATTTGTGCCTAATATTATTTATTTTGTGGAATATTATGAGAATATTGGGTAGATTATGAAGATTTGGAGGATAGATAATTTAGGGACTTTCTCCCTACTGCAGGAGGATCACTATTAAATAATAAATAAACAAGATATTATGGAATTATGGTATATATTGTGGAGCTCCAGTGATTGAGAAAACCTAGGAATGTGTTCCGTGCCATTTAATGCAGATTCCTAGTATTGGGAACCAGATCCATTAATCAAGGGATTTTGGTGGGGAAAGATTCCTCCATTCATGGGGAATGATTCCTAATCATTTTTTAGAAGTAACAAGTGGAATTTTCCTCTAGGGATAGATTTTCATTAGTTTTCTTGTGGAGAGAACTCGTATTTCTGCAGTTCCATTATATTTTCTTGCAGGGATGTAATTGTATTGATGAAAATAATGAAGATTGGTGTCATGTTTAGCTTATAAATCTTGTTCTCCTCCATAGGCTCTGATTTTCCCTAAGCTTGGCCATCACAGGAGCCTTAGAGCCCTTTTGTATCATTCTCTTTCCTTGTTTTCACTTCTTATTCACATGCATCTCTTGTTTTTATTTCTTTCCATTTCTGCATTTAGTATTAACAATTTCTTGTCATAGGATTGGGTTAAATGGTTGATGTAAGTTCTTTTTCAGGATCACAAGCATCATTTCATCCTTTTCAAAGCTTTGGAAGGTCAGAGTAGTCATTGATCTACTTGGATTAGCTTTCTTATTCCCAAATCTAGATCTCTGGAACTCCATTGTAGCAAAGAACAGTAAATTTATGCTATTTTTTACAGCATACTAATGAGTTTCAATCGAGTTTGTCCCACTTTCATTAGATCAAAAAAACATTCTAGTTCATAATAGAAATTACCCCATTTATTTTTCACTTTATTAGGTTAGGAATTTTATAGATTTACTATCTCACTAGTTCTCAAATTTCGAGATTTTCAACGAGTAATTTTCTGCTATTTTTTAGCATAGGTTAACAAAGGCCTTTTTGAGTGATTCGACTTGGAATGGAGACCTAAGACATCATAGTCAAAAAAAAAAAATTCCCATTTAATTGGGTTTTGATTTTCTTGTTCATTTGATGAATTGTCATTTTGTATACTAAATTTGTAACATCTTGTAGTAAAATAGGGGATCTAGTAGGAGAACTAGGAGGTCCTATAGGAGAACTAGTACATCCTATAGGAAAACCTGTAGCGGCATGTTTTGAGACTAATTGGGAAAAATCATCATTGAAGCTGGGATTAGGCCTCTACTTGACCTCCATGTCATCAAGACCATTATAACCCTCATCCTCCACACCTGTCTCCCCTGCCAAAGAACAGGGAAAGATTAACATTTGCATTCATAAAGTTAAAAGATTAAACAATGAGTTCTTTTATATTTACACATGTACACAACATTTAGTACTCTATAGATCAGATTTCATGCTTATATTTGTTAAAACATCACATGTGATAAATAACATTAAAATAGGGTTCTTTTGCAAGCAAAGTGTGTTAATAAATAGATAGAGGATTTCATGTTACTTTACAAGCATTTTTAAATTTAGTCTTTCATTCCTGCAAATAGGCGACATTTCTTTTCTCTCATGAAAACAAAGGAATGACGCATTTTATGTTACACATATAGTGCCGATACCTCTTAAGTTTGTACAAACCTTGGGTTGATAATTAAAGTCAGTAGCCTTGGGAGTTGTAGCATTCCTGTTGCAATACCGAGGCTCATCACTTTTTGGCCTTGTTGCCAGGGAGGTGACAAAGTATGAATTATTTTCTTCCCTAGTTGATTCATTTCTTTTTACTTTTTTCAAAAACAAAAAAATAATTGCATTAGGCATATTTCATTTCAAAATAGAAAAGTGCATTTCATTAGTGTTTTCATTCAATCATAAAAACAAAAACAAAAGAATTCTCCAACACCAACACACCCCCTGATTTGGTCACATGTTATAGTAAGAGCCATATCACCATCCACGTTTTCAGGTAGAAGAAGAAGAAGATATGGAAAAGAATGTATAAGAAATTGGTGGAGAAGATAACAATGAGGAATATCCTCTCGGATTTCCCATTCAAGATACTGATGGTAGTGTGCACATGAAGAACATACCTCCATACTTTATTCCAAAATTTCATGGTCTAAGGTCAGAGGATCCATAAACCTTTCTCTTTGAATTTGAAATTGTTTGTAGATATTGTGGTTACTTATTAAAAACTCATAAAATAATATTGTTTCGGAAACACTGAAGGATAGAGCTCTTAAATGGTTCATCAGTTTAGGGACTAATTCAATAAGATGATGCAATGATATGCAAAATATATTTCTAGAAAAATATAAAAATCATGATCTTAAAGAAGAAATATTTAAAATGATTCAAAGAGAAGATGAGAGTCTTGAGGATCTAATAGAGAGGTTCATGTATAATGTTAACAGGGAAAAACTACATCTTTTAGGATCTAACACACTAAAAACCCTCTTACTTAGAACAATTAGGGATGAATGGATTAATCTCCTTGATCTCATGGGTAGTGATGATGTATACAAATTATCATTTGAAGAAATTTGTGAAACATGCAAACACATATCAAAAGGAAAGGTAAGAGTAGGTAAATCAACATCAAGATCAGTAAGTCAAGCTAAACTTGGAAATTCGCTTGGTAACTTTAAAACATAAATTCTTAGAAATCTAAGTGAACAAGTAGAAAAGTTAAGAATACAAAATGAGGAAAAAGAAGATGTTGATATTTGTGTTCTCCATGTAGAATCACATGATGTTAAATGTTTCTCCTCATTACCAAGGTTGAAGGAATTTCACCAAGATGACAATGGAGCAAGTCAATTTCCAATACAACCATGTTATGTAGCTCTAAGAGGACCATGGCAGCCTAGTCAACCTAGTATGATGCAAGAGCCTAATTCACAATTTCAAGGTTATGTATATCCACCTCAAAGTAATTGGAACAAACCCTTTACTTGGCAACATTGGTCATATGAACCCCAAAAGCAATCTTGGAAATGAGGTTGGCAAGGAAATTATGGGAGCCATCCAGAATATCCTCAGTATCTTCCTCAATATCCTTAGTATTTTCCTCAATATCCTCCATAACCAACTCCATGTTATCCCTAACTTTCATCTTCACCACAACCACATCCATAAAAAATATCCACTCCCACTCAACTACCTGTACCACCATTTCCAAGCCCACACATTGAAGTAGCTCAGCGCACTCACAATGCTAAGGTACGACACTTCCAAACATCTCCTCTTGAGATCAATGATATTAACCATAGCTCAGGAAGAGTATTGAAAAAAAGAGATTATATTGATATCATTGAAGGACAACATCCAGAAGAGAAAAGGACCACAAAATCATGGGCTGCACTTGATGAAGAGAAGACATCAAAATCAAAGATTGAGAGGGCTCCCTTATGGTTACCATAAAATCCTCCATGTATTCAAGAGAACAATCAACAAAAAGAGGAAGATTTGAAGGCCATGGTAGAAGAAGACATGAATAATGATCCAGATAAGCAAGAAAACCAAGGGCATCAAAGTTATATCGAGGTTTGGTTCCAAAAAATCAACAAGATGGAGCATCACTCTCTTTTTCAACTATGCTTGATCCTTTCAAAGCCAAATCATTTGGTCTCTGAAATCCAAATACATGTCAAAGCATACATTTCAAGCCCGCGCATCAGTTTTTTTTGTCATATTGATGTGCACATGGCTCCATTGGAAGTATTATTATACTTGAAAGTGATTTTATTTTTCAAGTAGAGTGGGTTAGAAAAAAAACAAAAAATAAGAGGAAAAAATGAAAATATCAGGAGAAAACCTCCTTTGAGGCACCTAGGGAGACCTACGAGTTGAAAAGCTCATTGAGGTAGATAGTAGGCATAAAAAAAAGGATAAAAAATAATAAATCTTTCCAATTGTCTCTATGATGAATGCATGTACTCTCCAACATCTGAAAGCAAAAAAAACAAGTTGGTTCCAAAAAAGAAAAAACTAGTCAAGCCTAGTCAAAATAAGTCAAATTTTGACTTTTTCCTCCTTTTCTCAAATGATCCAACAAGGCCAAGGCCATGCCAATCCATCACCTTCATCTATCTCCACCATCCACCCATCATTCTACATCTTTTCCCATTTAGTTTCCTTGTTATCCTAAAAAACTACAGGAAGGCTATGTTTTACTATAGGAAACAAAAATAGATAGAGTAGATTTTTTTTTTCCATAACTTGAAAACCATGCATCCATTTTCCAAGTTCTTTCAGAGGGAGATGCATATGCATGATGGTAACATGCCCAAGCAATCTCAGCAAATTCCAATGCACAATTTTCAAGAAATCGACATCCATCACCTACATCCATTGTTGCATTTTCTCAATATCTGTGTATCCATGTAAAAATTTGTATCGTGGGGAGATGCATATGGATTATGGTAACATTCCCAAGAAATTTCAGCAAATTCCAGTGCATGGTTTCCAAGAAATCGACATCCATCAGATTTAGATATTTTTATTTTTTTCACGAGATCCATTCATCCATTGAACAAATTGTTTTTATGAGGAGGTGCATAATGATGATGGAAACATGCTCAGAAAGTTTCAGGTCAATCCAGTATACCATTTGGGAGATATGGACAAAACAAGTCTACTACAAGAGGTTGTCCTAAATGACTACAGGAGTTTGGAGTTTCATGTAGTACTACAGGAAGTTCTAAAAATCTATAGGAAAGCTGAGAAGAAGCTAGAAGAGGCAATATGATGGAGAAATGGGTCAAAACGTTAGATATTTTTTAGGGAAGGTTGATATAGGTCCCACAACACCTACACATCAACATCAACTCAGCAACAACATCCATGTCTCTCTAACAACCATTAGGTAGGTACATGTGTGTAATATTCTTGACCTCTTCTCTTGAGCATATTATAGTTATAAATTTGTTGTCAATGCATGAGAGATGAGGTTTTGCCTTCAGCTAGTTAATTGCAACTTACTCCTTTACTCATGCAATGTTGAAAAGTCAAATTATGAAGGGTGATGATGTCAAGGAATGAGGACAATAGTTAAAATAAGAAATTTTTGCAAAGGCCAAGTCACCACAATACTCCAAGCCCTCTATCCACTTCATATTCACTATCTATCCATCCTTCATCCATCCCATTTCATAACTTCAAAAACAAACCCTACACTCTGTCTCACCTTGAAAATTTCTTGAAAAACAAACAGAGCATCCAATCCATTTTCAAAAACCTACATCATTTCTCATCACTCTCATATAGTTAGAAGATTTTGAAGGAAGAAGGAATGGCTACTACAAGAAGAAAGAATGCTACTACAAGAAGGAAGAAATAAAAAAATTATGCTAAAACCCAAAATGAAAGTGCCTAAGAGAGACCTAATCAAAACAAAGAACTTCATGGCCATTAGGAAGCCATCTAGGCCGCAAGATAGAAGAAGAAGGAAATAAAAGGGAATGAGGCATCCACCATCAAAACAGAACTCAAATTGCAATGATGAAAATAGACTTTCCAAGACGTCTCTAATATCATTTTAGATTTTGTCCAAGACTTAAAATATGCTATAGAAATGAGAGAAAGTTGAGGGCATGTCTTAGGCTCAGACTATCATTTATGCTCAAAAAGGGTTTCCTGTAGGTTTGACGGGAATTACTACAGGATCTCCTAGTTCTCATCTAAAGACATTTTGCAGTTTCATAGGTTTCCAAATGGTGGAACAAGGTAGCAAAAGGTTGATAAGGATGTGGAAGACCTTGCCAAATTGAAAAATATTCAAGAACCATCATAAATAAGGGGAAGAAGGCACACTAATAATCTCAAGAAACAAGGAGTTTTTGAACAAATATGTTTTTGGGCTTTTCCTTGTAGAACTTACAGCCAAGATTCTTATTGCACAAGAGAGAGGCTGCCAGGGCCATGAATGAGGCACAATGAGGTCACTAAGTTGCTTAGAGGATGAGCAACACTTTCAGCAGGGGGGTATGATGGACCTCTAAATTAGATATAAATTAAGGCCTATGCCTATAAAATTAACATAAATTAAAGCCTATGACCATCCTTTAGCACATTACACCTCTCTTTCTGCATTAGATAATGTATTTTTAAATTTTATATATTCATTAGGAAGGTTTATGAATACTTGGATATTTGTGCCTAATATTATTTAGTGGAATATTATGAGAATATTGGACAGATTATGAAGATTTTGTTGACACCTAATCCGAAACGGATGGGTGAACTGGACAGTCATCCAGAAGATGAACTGATCCGTTTTATTTGTATATATAAATGTAGATTACCTAATGAATAACAACATCAGTTTTCTCTCGCTCATTAATTCTGGAGTTACCCTGGCCTGACATGGTATCAGAGCACAGGTCCCAGAAATAGTAACTCCTGCCTAAGAATTGGTCAGTCTCTGGAATACCTGGAGCCTGGCGCTGCCTGGAGACTGACGTTGCCTGCAAAAGCCTGGAAACACCTTGAATTAGGTAACGTATGACTGTTATGAAGGATTTTGTTTCGCTGTTCTGAAACGCCTTGCCTTGACTATTCTGAGCCGAACGGATGCATTCACTGTCCTCTTATGTGATTGCCTGCTGCGTGGAGTTGGATAGCCGATATAAGTTTTGTTTGAAACGCCTTGAATTAGCTGATTTAAGTCTGATTATTGGTCATAAACTGGTGGTGCGTTTGCCATAAGTCTGCCATTGTGGGATGCCAACGGTGCTGGTGTGATTTGCCATTGTGGAGATGCCCGATTGCTAGTGCCTTCACGCAAGTGCTGCATGGGTTGCCTCATTTTATTTACATAGGGTTTTGTGCGTTTCTGGGATCTTTGAGCACAAGTTGTGTAATCATAAGACTGTCTCGGAGAAAACTTGTTAATGCCCGCTTATCTAGTCTTCATTATTAAGTGCTGCACGGTGTCAAAACGAACTGCAGACCATTCCCTTGTAAAACAGTTCTGAAGTTTAAAAAAATTCTGAAGTTTAAACAGTTCTGAAGTTTATTATGGCAATGTCGGTATCATTCGTTGAAATTTATTATCACAAGTTCTGAAGTTTAAACAGTTCTGAAGTTTATTACGGTATCATTCGTTGAAGTTTATTATCAAAAGTTCTAAAGTTTAAACAGTTCTGAAGTTTATTATGGCAATGGTGGTTAACCATATTATAGCAGAATTATTGAATATGAATTGGTGATTTTAAGCTGAGATATATATGGTGATTTTAAGCTGAGACAAATAGGGTGATAACAACATTTTGAATATGGAATGTTTTTGCATATATATATGGTGATATAAGGAGGATTTTAAATGATTTTTCTCCATAACAAAATCATTTTAAAGCAGAGATATACACAGTAATTCTCCATCATTTTTTTTTAAAGCAGCAGAAGTTTTTTTAAGAGTATTTTTCCATCAGAAGTATATATCAGCAAAAGTTTTTTTTCTGCAGAAGTAACCTTTACAGAATGCATTCAATCATCTCTATGATAGGAATAGTTCTCACTGGAAAGGAGAACTATCCTGACTGGTCCCAGATGGTACAGCACACCCTCATTTTCAATGAGCTGTGGAAAGGAGTGTGTGTCGGAGAAGGAGATAGTGACCCAGAAAATCCCACATCAGACAAAGAGCTTGCCATCTGGGAAAACAAGAACAGCAAAGCGTATGCATTAATAGTAGCATCTGCAAATAAGGAGGTGAGTCGTCACCTTACAACATGTTCAACTGCCTTTGAAGCTTTACAAAAACTGAAAGAGCTCTATGACTCACATTGTGCACTTGAACTTGTGCAACTTATGATCAAACTCTTCACTCTTGAACTACAAAATAATGACCCTCTTGCTCTTGCATCTGAAATAAAATCTATAGTGCATGATATCAATTCCACTAAAGTTCAGCTAGATATATCTCTTATTGCTTTCCTAAAGGCACT